>JACJUY010002702.1:54826-65203 GCA_014220935.1 Platorchestia sp. MABIK
CGACAATAAAATTTTTTGTCCTTGTGCGTAACTATTAAAATTGTGAACTTCGACTTTATGGGGGAGGAATTGGCTTAATTGGAAGATTTGACAACTTTTATCTTCGTCCACCCAATCACGGGTTTTGAGGCCTTTAAGGATGAAGCCAAATCTTGTTGGAAGACAGGCCCTTCCATCGGCTACGCTGTTCATCCGAGGCTTGACCATGATTTGAAGAAGCTCGACGTAGACATCTGCATTGACTGTAAGGTCCTGTGAAAAAAAAACGAGGAGGCATGATGTGCTCTTCACCGCTAACAACACGGAAAACCATACACTCTTCTCGCAAGCTCAGGTGCTCTGAGTGAGTCAGAGCGCTAGCAATGCTGTTTCTCTTGCTCGTGGCCAATTCGTCTCCATTGTTTTCTTGCAGCTCCTTTCCAACTTTGCAAACGAAAGATCTGGTGACTTTTAGAAATCTTGTAATTTTCAACTTGTTGTGTTTCGCCTTTAAAGGCACTATTACAGTGTGTTTTTTCACTTCATTAGTTATAGTATTATCTGCCATGGGATCTTCTGAAATAAAAAATACATTAATTATCATTGGGTTAGTTTAAAATTGCAGAAATATAGTAAGTGTCCTCAGAGACCTTACTCACCATGAAGCAAAATTATTTGGAATAGACCTAAGAGAACTTGAGCTTTTTTACTGTCTGATGTTACTCTCAGAAATATTGAGAATATCTATTCAAATCTTTCTTGAAAGAGGCCATCATATTTGTAAGAGTACCAACTGTTCAAGTTTATCAAGCACCACAGGCTTCACCATGTTCACGTTTTTAGCGTCAATTAGTATATGTACACGGGCATCCCATGCATTGATTTCGTGGAGCGTTATTCGGAAATACTGACCTGTTACTTTTTATATCTATACGTCCTTCATTTCATAGTCCTATTAGACACATACGAATATGAGTTTGATTTTAATAAATGTTATTCTCACGAAAGCTTAAAAAATTTCCTGATACATGCTGTCCTACATGCGGGACAGGCATGTTTTCCTTTCAAACAGGATTTTCTTCCGCAATTAATCGTGCAGTGTCAGAGGTGAGCTCAAATTTCTCTATCCGTTTCGAACACGATAGAAATTAGTATTTTCAATCAAATAATGCTTGTTTTATAACTGTAATTTGGTAACGGTATTTCATTTGTAATAAATATGTTGTTTCCGAGTATTTGTAAATTTAAGTGACAGCATGTATTTCAATACGTGGTGCGAAAATAAAGTGACGTTAGACTGAATATTGTAAACGGTTGTTGAAAATTGGTGCGAAGTCACACGAATGAAGAAACGTATTTATGGACCAAAAGCTAGTATCCAGCGGTTCCATAAACGGCTGAATGTCAAAATCCCAGTATGAATTTCACCAAAGAGTTTACGACTGTTAAAACTCTCGAATTTTTTCCGTGTGTCGACTTTTTAAAAAAATCCTGTGTTGTTCATCGGTAGCTAGCTTCTAATTACATATCAGCTTAGGTTATGTCTTTGTGTTCCTGTGTAAATAGTCAAACAAAGTTATCCTCATACATCTTGGCTGCAAAAGATTGGGCTGCGTTTCGTCGCATTGTCCACAAGGTTCGCTCAGGATCCAGTAAATTTTTATGAAATCGATTGTCGAGAGAACTTGAGCTTTAGTCATAGACTGAGGTTTTCCCAACGCTCAAAAACTCATGCTTTCGAAAGGTACGAAACTCTTGTGCTCAAACTGTTAGCATTGTCACAATTTATTTATTTTCGAATGGAGTATTTCAAGGAATATGATAATCAATTTTAAAACAGTATTCAATCTATAAACTTATCACTCTGCAGCTAGTTTATGTTGTTTTTGCTTCACTTTAAGCGCATTAAATGTGTCTCACTTTATTTCGGTGATATTCTGAGAATTAAAAACCAAACACTCGTTTCACTTTCCGTAAAATTTCAATTTTACGAATTCCCAATTTAAATAGTTAATAAAAATCTTACAGCATTCTGAGTTTTTTTCTAAAACTGTGTGGTTGTCTTTTTTCTATTATTACATTTTAGGACGCTCTCCAGCTATCGCAGAATGTTGAGTCAACTCGATGAGTGCCATTCACAAGATCAGTAAAGCTTGCTTGGTGTATTTTATTGAACATCATGCTAGGCTTTAATGCTAAATCAATGAAGTTTCAAGACAGTTGTTCTATGTTTGTACAAAAAAATTGATGAACACGTCACCGGAAACCTCTCTGAAATCATTGATTTTTGTTTGACTAGTTTTTAATCTCGACAATTTGAAGCCCAATATTCATTAACAGCAACACTCATTAAATGGTAAAGAGATTGCACATTCATCAATCGTGATGAACTTCTGTTGTGTTTTCAATTTCTTGCGCTATTCTTTCCCCTTCACTGCATGTTGAGCTATGGTAATATTGGTTCGATGTACTCACAGTTGCATTTCTTTCAATTTTATTGTTGAATTAAGTCAAGTTCATAGAATGATTTCCTCAGATCTTCCGTTGGGCGCGTGCTCATTTTTTCCACTTGCAAGGAAACCTGCTAATGGTGTAATAATTACATTATAAATTTGTATTAGTAATCTAGGTTATAAAAGTGAAACTAAAAGCCTTCATAAACTAATATTTGAAAATTGTTCAATGCCATGATTATTCATCAAATTCAATCCTCTTCAATTGTCTTTCTGTTGTAATTCAAAAAAATCATTAATCGGTGACAACGTGACCTTACTTTATTTCGATAGTGTGTTACTTCACATCTACAGTTCTGCCTCCTATGTTCCGAACAACTTTTGTTGATTGTTGAGCAGTTGGTCGATGAAAATTGAGAACTTGTAGTGAAAGACATCTGATGATTAATTATCGATCAGTCTTATTGGAGGTAAATATTGAAGTCATCAGTCCCGCTCTTCCTACTGCCACTTTGTTAACAAACAAACTATGAGCCTACGCTGTAGTGTATTCCTTAGCATCGCAGACAACGCACCATAAGGAATGAGGGTCGTCAAAGTTCAAGAAACGCTTCTAAAAGTGTTTGGATTAATTTTTTACAGCGTATCCAGAAATAAACCGAGGATCAGCATCTCCTGTTTACTCTACGGAATAACTCTCCACACACTGGTAGTGTTGGAATATATGCATGAGCGGTTTTATCGAACCGGTTCGAAAAGCTTCTCCTACTCAAAATTCGGCGACATATGTGACAAGACGAGCGTCATGTTCCTATTCATTCAGTGCAAAGGCTTGGCAGAAATGCTGCTCTTCTTAAAGCAATCAAGAACTGCGTTGCAGTCTTCCTATGGTAAAGAAATTGAAATGTATCTTTTGGATAAGGCTTCCTTGTCATTGATCGTAGGGACGGCTTTCGGAAATGCTTGGTATTGGGTGGAACAGAAGCAATCATTTGAAAATTCTTTACTCTACGGATGCTATTTGTCCCTTGAAGTTATGTCATCTGGAGGGTTTCTACTCTTCATTGCCGTATTTCGTTCATCATGTGGCAATGTCATGAAAATTGTTCATGTGCATTGTGATTTGGTACTGCAGGAAATTACAAGAACGAGAGAAATGAAGACTTTGGCCGACAATGCTGGAGATCTGCTACAAGTCGCAGAAAATTTCGAACGGTTTCTCTTGAAGGTATGTGCTTTGTGTCTACATTGACACCATTCATTTCATCGGAAATGACATTTTTATACACAGGGTAAAAGTACTTGGCATTTTTCGGGCAAATACATTGCTTACTCATGAAGGAGTTTAAATCCTAGTTCTTATGAATTAGAATCCTTCCGCTTGTTTTCATTTCACCAGTCGATCCTTCTGAGTTCTTCCGAAGCAGTTCTGGGAAAATTCTTTTGGGATGGTGTGCATCTCACAATTGTCTCCTGTATCCTGCGAAACAGAATCCTTCCAATAGCGTCTCCAGTTTTGAGAAAAATCAGAAATTGTGAAAAACTATGCCCGGAAATTCATCAAGTGTCTGCAATTTCATGCCGTTTGAAAACCTTGAATCAGGAACGTAGGAATTAGCGCTATCAACAGGAAGATGTGAAGTTAAAAGCTGAAGGTTAAGTAGACCTTCCTTTGTTCGAAATAAAATAGGTTTTTGGTTTGGTTACGGATCAATTTTTTCGATTAACCGCTGTCCTTTCTCTAAGGACCTATTTATTTTTTCAACAACTGTCATCTTGTATCGTAAGCTTCTTTCAATTTTGCCGTTTCTGTGCGCAAGATGTGGGATGACAGCTGGGCCTAAATTGCATGTTTCCTTTATTCCTGACTAAACTGTGTTTTGCTCCTTATAATTCATGTTACAAGGAATTTTTATGAACGTAGTTCTTCACTTTTTAGTTTGACTCCTTTGTAGTTATTCAATATTTAACTATATCATTTACAGGATACGTAGTCTCTGCCGACGATTCATGGCATATCAAGAAGTGTGCGTCCAAAAATTTTACGAAATTTTGTTAAATTAAAGAATGAAATTCCATACCATTTCTAATGTCATGTAAAGTACAATTTAGGAGAACTTTCCTCGTATGTATTCACTTTCGAATGACAATTTGCATCATTTGAAGTGCCCATGTATGTAAGGCAGAAATTTCTCTTTCAAACTTCCCCTTCCTCCCAAGGTAGAGAAAGCCATGGGCAGGTTCCTGGCAAGCTGCTTCTGGGGCGTCACGGTTCGCATTGTAGGAAACGTGGCCAGCATCGCCCTGTTTGTCGTTTCTTTGATCGAGACCGACAGAATTCTCTTGGCTCCAGCATCGGCCACCTTCACAGGACTTCTATTCATAATTTATCAAACGGGAGACTTTTATACCATTAAGGTGAGTCGCTGTGTATGATCGTTGTCTTTTAGGAATAAAGTTTTACAGACAAAATTACAGAATAGAGATAGTTTCGTTAGAACCCAATTTAAAGTCGGCGCACCTTCTATCAATAGCATTTTTACTACCAAAAGTTTGCGCATCGATTCTGTAAAGTGGCTCAATGTTACTGTGCACCATAATGATTCGAAGGTAATTCTACTTTTTCAACTGCTTATGAAGAAAGGCAATCGCCAAAAGAAATCATCACGCTGCAAATAAAAACTATTGCTGTAAATTTTACAAGGTGCCAAACCTATAAGATGTGTCGAGAACAAACTAAACTATGTACCGCGTTAAAATGATGGCAAAAGATTATTTTCGAATTATGATGTTGTATGACAATGAAACAAGCAATTGCAAGTGTTCTTTCCTCTCGTTTCCATGCTGTAATTGAACGGTTCAAAGATTCAGAGAATAATATGAACAAGACCTTAGACATTTCCCAAATGCTTCGCTGATTTTAATCTCAAGTTTCATTGACCCTCATTTACTTCCGAGAGAGTAGTTTTGAATTCTCTGCCTTTTATGTTATACCATAAGTTTTGATCAAGGAAATTATTTAAATGAATAACCAACTCAAAAACACTTTGAAGAATTTCAGAACAAGGTCCACCACTTGAAATACTCAAATACATAGATAGCAGTTTTGTCATCTGATAATAGTTCGGTGGATGCTTCAGGAAATACCCCTTGAACTGAGAATTGTAATTAAATGTAACCGTAATTAAGCCTATTTAAAAAAAGCAAAACAATCCAATGTTCGTTTTAGTTTTGAATCATTTAAATAGATTTATGCAGCAGGACTGCGAGGTTTGTAATGTTTTCACAAAATCTTTATGAATAAGCACCACCATGGTCTTCCATTCACTTGAGCGAAATGTTTCGAAGCTCACAGCGTATAAATGTGTTATGATATGAATTGTTATACGAATTACCAAGCCGCACTTATATACCTCACATGAAAATTATTTTGTTTTTCAGATGAAGCAACTTTGACTTGACGTGCAGTTAAGTCTTCCAAATATTTAAAAGTTCACTGCTCATAAATATGAAGTTATATATATTGTTGCACGCATCTTCACTTGTATAACTTTCATCGAACTTAATTTTTTCAGATGAAGCAGCTCGCACAAGACGTGAACGCTGCCGCACTTGGAATTAGAGACGAGCAGTTGAAATGGCAGGTAAAAAATCTTGCTTGCTTTAAGCCTTTAATTTCTCTGCACTATCATTCTTTCCGCTCTAAGGTGTACGCTTCCGTTTCTGAACCGAAAGATAGAAATTTCTCAATGTTATAAACATGAACACAGGCTTGAAAACAACGAAATGATATTTAAGAAGGAATTAACTTCTCAAAATTCACAGAAGGTTCAACTCTTACGTTGTACATGAATTTAAGCCATAATTTGCACGATTATGGGACATTTATTCCCACTCTCACATTTATTTATTTTGATCGTATTATAAAAACCCCACAATTCACTTCGCCTTCCGTGTTTCTGGAATGTATGCCGTACTTACTCAATGTAAAATCTCCCAACTTAATGACATTTAAGAGTCACTTACGATCTCATCACGTGTTGCCGCCGCGGTGACGTGTGAACTGCTGTGCCCGCAGCTGACGCGCGTGAAGGAGCAGCTTCACAAGATGGCACCAGTCAGCATGGGGGGCGTGTACACCCTGCAGCTCAGCTCTTTTGTTACGGTGACCTCCTCTTCTTTGAACACGAGCGTAGATTAGAACAGCAGTAATTCAGACTATCGTGAAAACGTTTCTTATAGGGTTTTTGATGGGAATCATCGCTTGCCTTTAAACCGAATGAATTAAAAGTAAAGACCTAGAAACTAGAATAATGGCAGAGGTCACCCAAAAGAATAGCAGAACCTAGAGCTGAATAACATAACTCTACCAGACCTGAGCAATTAACCTTACTGCAAAACGTTAGACCATTCAAAATAAGTACATATGAGCGTTTGGGCAGAGATTTTGTATAGCTATCATGAGGTTCGACCGCGATTGGTTAATTATTTTTAATTTGTAACGAATTTTTTCCCGTCCTAGGCAAGGTATCGAAAATTAGACGCTGCGATATAGCTACGGATTTAGAAAATACTAAACAAAAAAGATCGATTCAACTGTCTGGTAGGGTTAATGTAATTGATAAATGCTGTTACTTCTTATAACCGAAGTTGAGTAACGATGAGTTACGTATTCTGACTTCTGATCTCATAATTTCGTCTAACGGTCTAATTGTCGTGATGCTAAAAAATTCCAGATTTGTTGCAAAGCTTTCCGAGTTTAGTAGTTCTCGCTATAATTTGATTTTTACTTAAGTATGAACAAGTCTTCAGCTTTTAATTTCATTTTCATCTCGGATTTTTAAGCTGAAGTATTCAGAATATTTGAGTTGAAAATGCAGTCATTGATGAATCCAGTTTGTTTTTAAAAAATATTTGGATTCGGAGAGGATCAGATGAACTTGCATTAGAACGAGCTTGCAATACTACAGAACAAACTTGCAATAGTACAGCAGCCTCATACCATTTATAAAATGTTGAGCTAGAGTGTTCCCTTCTCGAGGCAAAAATATCTTTACGAATGTCAACTTGAATTTGAATATAGTTTAATGCACGAACAGATGCAAATTACCTTAGGCAGTTCAGTAAGATTTTTGTTTGTCTCTGCAGGTGCTGAACTCCATTTTGGGCTTCATTATCATCCTCATGCAGATGGAAGACTCCACGAGGGATAACCCAACCTAACTCCACCCTAATATTTCTTTTCAAGAAGAAAAAATTTGTCCCTCGTTGGATTTCTCATCCACATGAGTGTCAAAATTTTCAATTACATAATTAGCTGTCTGTAGTTTTTATCACAGATGAAAATGTGACAAGGATTTTGATAGCAATGCTATGGGACAAAAATTAAAAAAAAATTTCCCCAAAAGAGCAAGAAGGAGATCAAATCCATAATTCAATTTTCAATGACGATAGTTAGAGTTCTATTTCAAATGCTCATTTAAAATAAAATTGAGCACAAGCTTGTTGTTCATACATTTTACAAAATTAGGGAAGCATATGTAAATCCGAAGGGCTTGAAAATCTTCAGAAATCAAAATCTGAAAAAACATAATCAATGATATAGCTAAAATTAAGCATAGAATCAACATCATAACTAGTTTCCAGTAACAGTAATAATCCAAACTTTCTTCATTTTTCCCTAAAATTTCTATAATATCCTATCATCAGTCTCTAAAGTTTACACTTTGACTATACGAGTACATATATCTGGCACTCATGATGTACGAAAACCCTTCATGCCAATACTGAACTTTAAATTGACAAATCTTGAAATAGCACAGTATGATAACTGTATTCATAAGTCAGACTGAAGGAACTGGAAATACTAATAAAATGCCCGCTTATGCAGTTATGTTCAATTAGGGAACCATAGCAATGTGAAACTTAAGGTGGAAAAGGTGGAAGGGATTCTTTGCTCCGACAATCAACATCAATTATGGAACAACAATGAAGGGAACCTGGACTTCTAACTAGCATGGGAAATTTTATGATCTTAGGTTTGAAAGCATAGAGTTTTAAAAAAATATTTTACCAGTTTTCTTTACCGCAAACTTTATAAGTATAGGATCCGAACATTAATTGAATGTTCATTTAATTTTCCTATATTTTTGTTCCTACGAAGTTAATGGAAATGCACAATTCTCATTATAGTACATCCTTTATTAAGTACTGAATAATATCGATATATACAATCGATAACATCGATATTTACAATTTTTGAACCGAATCATGAGCAGTAACACTAATTCTATGAATGCAAACTGTATCAATATATTTTACGAAAATCTAATGCATAACAATTACAAAATTGACGAACGGGTCTTTAAAAACATTGTTAAAACCTTCGTTAAGCCAATTAATCCAGAAACTCCTATTAAAGTTCGCGTGTATTATAAAAATCGTAAAATCAATGACCAATTAGTAAAAAAATCTGTCTGCATCTGGTCAGCGATCTGGACAAGGACAAGTCTCTTGATAAACGGAACATGAGCATGACCAGAATGACCCTGAAGCAAAGATTAACAGCTCATAAATATCAAGGATCCATCTTCAATCATTTTCGTGTTGAACATAGTTGCAAACCATCCAATGAAGACCTGTTCCCTAACTCCAAAATTCTATATAATGTTATTAAAGAAGTTTATATTCGTATAATTGAAGCATTAAGCATCCATGAACTTAAACCTTCCCTTAATGAAAACATTAATGATTTTTTCGCTCTTAAACTGTTTAGCAGAACTACAGCTTGTTATAGGTATGACGAAACTGCTCGACCATTTTGCTCATGTCTCTCGTGTGGTGAACATCGAGGTTTTTACACAATATATCTAGTCCTGCAACTATTTCTGTGATAAAAATTTTATCCTTTGTCTAGTCGCTTTCGTCTTTTGTGATCCACAAATCTAGTCTACATTACTTAAGTTTTAGGTTTTACGTTTTTCCAACGGAACTGAAAATTATTCCGCATTTTTTCCAGCCTGAGGATGATGTTAGATACGTCCAAACGTTTCATTTTATAATTAGACAGAAATATAGATTTTATTAAATAGCTGTGTTTTAGTATATAAATGCTAGGAGCTTTCCTGAATCAACTTATACGTGAAGAAATTAGAGTATATTTCGTAAGGCTAAAAAGTTAGAAACGAAAGTTGTCTTGAATTATTGTCTTCAGATGTATAAGTAGTGGATGAAAACAATTGCATACGTGAGATTTTACGTTTCTTGAACTGTTTGTACGCCAACATTCATAAATGAAACCTTGATTTTTAATGGGAATGAGATTTTCCAGTACACGGAATTGCATGTAACAAAATATTCACGACACGTGAAATAAGTATTTCATTATTTCCGTGAAATAATCTTGATATTTGGCTTGTAACCGTCTAAAAAGCTACATGATTTCAGACTTTGTCGAACAGATACACACATCGAGGGATAAAAATTACTTGCTCGGTTAGTTATATATAAGCCACCGATGCGAAAGATCGCCTACAAGAAATCATGCCCGAGGTAAAGAGAATCATTCAACTTCATTCGTAACGAATTTTATACTGAAATATTTCTTCCAAATTAGATGCATCGAAAGGCAAGAACGCAAATGGTCAACACATTGATGAATCTAAAAACAACGTCCAATTGCTGAGCTTGTCTGCACAACTTGCTGCTAAAAATTAGAAAAAAAATATTGTCCCAAGCCCATGTCGATTTTGTCCTGTCGGATATTAACGATCATTTTCATTCATCAGTTCCTTTCTCATCATTCTCACTCATCAGTACACGACACCAATCGTGTACACTAGTAATTAATCATATCTCACAATGTCTGGCTGTTTCCTACGAGGTAATGAATTCAACTGGATAATTTCTAATTAGTGTTGAACGTTGTGCTCCAATATATTAACTA
>JACJUY010002702.1:65331-77860 GCA_014220935.1 Platorchestia sp. MABIK
AGAAGAGGAGGTCACCGTAACAAACGAGGTGAGCTGCAGGGTGTACACTGCTGTTCTATCTACGCTCGTGTACAAAGAAGAGGAGGTCACCGTAACAAAAGAGCTGAGCTGCAGGGTGTACACTGCTGTTCTATCTTCGCTCGTGTACAAAGAAGAGGAGGTCACCGTAACAAAAGAGCTGAGCTGCAGGGTGTACACGCCCCCCATGCTGACTGGGGCCATCTTGTGCAGCTGCTTCTTGACGCGCGTCAGCTGCGGGCACAGCAGTTCACACATGACCACAATGTCAGAACAAAATAGAATTTCGCAACAGGGAAATGCCGAGCGGCCCATTCTATGGCAGCTGCCAAACCCTTTTTCGTCAGACACAAGTCAGGCACATGCATCAGGATGGAAGTAGAGATCATTGTGAAAGTCATGATGTAATACGTATCATAAATTACGTATTTCTCAGACTTATTGGGGGAAATTTGTTCTATTGAGGGGTAACTCGTTGGAATGCTAGTATTACTACCAACATTGTTCTGAGAGAAATATTGTTATCACTAGTACCTCTTGCACATAATAGGAGTGAAAGCAAATGTATAGGAGTAAAACTAACAGTACTGAGCTTACAAAGTTGTCGAATCTGTTTCGTTGGTTTATTTTGAATTCTCTCCATTTTTCCATGTCTCGTCGTTCTCTTTTAGATTAGATTAGAGTTTCATTTTGTAAGTTGTTGCAAATACAACGCTCTAACCTCAGGACACTATGTATAATGCTCTTCGGCTCGTGGTGCTATTTGATGATGAATTACGTTCACGTTCTAGTCATTCTATTTCAATTTTATTTTGAGGTTTTTAATGATAGTGTTAATATAAGGAGTTAATGTTAGGTGTCTGAAATCAAGTTTTGTTTTCGAAGATGTCTTTTCACACGGACGTTGAGTGAGATTTCCTGTTCTCTATTGGTGGCTTGAATCGTGTGGATTGATCTGAATGATTACTGACATTACAGTAATACTGTAATAAAAATCATAGGATGATTTTTATTTGAAGATAAAAACTGCAATCGCTGATTCTTAGTGCTATGGGTCTAGTTCAGTTTCAAGCAATTAATTGGAGACGTTTATTAGGATTTTCTGATTAAACTGCAACCACTGAGTTTTTTGAGCAATTAAAAAGCGATTCTAGACCGCAACTTTTGAGCGCTTACTAGGTATGAAGAAAATGATTTGCATTTTCAATAGAAAAACTCATTATAAAGAACTTAAAGTAAGGATTTTGTGCATCTGAAAAACAGCTTAGGAACAATATTTAAATAAATAAGTAATCTGAGAGTAGAACTTTGGACCTGGCCGAGGTCATGTAACTTTGCAGTGCAATACTAATTTCCTTGAGTTTAACTAATTCCATGCGTTTTTTATTATAATCATCTTATTGATTGAGTAACCACAGCGTGTCAAGCGTTGCAAAATATTTCAGAGCTTAAAACAATTTGTATATGAAACAAGATTCTTAACCTGCCATTGTAGTCGCTCGTCTCTGACTCCAAGAGAAACAGCGTTTACGTCACTGGCAATTCGTTCCATCTGGAAAAAACGCTGATGATAAAACTCATTTGAAAATTCGTGAAAATATATCATATAATTCAAATTATTTCCAGCATGCACTGTCAGTGTTCTCTCTAAGGAGTTGAAAATCTGATCACTTGGACCAAATTCAGCGCAATTGTAGGAAAAGAAATAGCAGCAGCACGAAATTGTTCTCAAAACAAGTAAATGAACCCCTCGCGACTCGGACAGGTATCTGATGCCAATCCGGCTGTGTAATTTTTAAACATATCTTCCTCACATCACCTCCTGTTTCCAATGTTTAAAATTAGAATTAGAATGAAAAGGTACACTGCTGGTGTGTTTCGGTCTTTGTCAAGATAAACTTTCGAAACTTGAAATAGCATTCGAAATTGCTTCAACTTGCATGAAATTTTGAAAATTCACGCTAAATTAACACAGCCAATTGATGCAATACGATTTGAATTTAGGAGAGCTTATTATCAACTGTTTCAATGAGGCCACAGATGGAATAACGGAAGTTGCTGGGCAACATCAAACATGTCTAAAAAATATAATGTTCTTTGTATACGTATACGTGCACAAATAAACTAGGTTATTATCATATAATACGTTACCAAATTTTCTTAAACTTTTTGTTCTCAGAAATTCTTTTTGAATCACACGGCTTTATAACTGAATAAAACAACGCCCACAATTCACTGGGCTTCAAAGTCGTAAATTAAACCGACAGTTCTAAATATCATTCCGGAATGAGACAATGCACTGAAAACATCAGAAAATATAATATAGCTAATCCTAGCAAAATGGTACTATACTGGTGAAATGATGTTTGTAAATTTATCAGAAACTGGAAAATTACCCCTTTGCGCAATATATGCAGCGCAAGGCATCAACAGTGGAAAAAGCAGAATTACTTTCCTCGCAAGCAGGGAGCAAAGTTTCATGTTGCTGTGTACAGTAGATTAAGGTTTGGGAACGTTAAAAACTTCTCATAAGAATTATTTGTCAACTTACTGCGAAAATTCAGCGAGATTGAGTGTCAATAACAATTAATAGTTATAACTTAATAGTTGATTAGAGGAAAATTTAAGCTGATGTAAACGAAGCATTTACAGTTCTAAAGACCAAATTATTATGGTTAGCGTTATCATGCAGAGTTCATGATACAAATACCATTTTCCACAGCCTATCGAATTCAAAGCAGAAAAACTAATGTATTTTAAATTGAACTAGGAGTTTGTGGACACCATGCCAGCAGAATGTAGTGTCAGCTCTCTTCATGCTGCAATTCAATCAAAAGAACGGATTAGGATTAAGTGATTTCAGGTCTGTGTATCTTAAAATGAATTTAATAATAAATAAAAAACACTAATTATTCTCCTTTGCGACGGTGGAATAAAACGGCCTGATTTACATTTTGAAATTTAGGTTCTTCATTTGTAGTTTTGAATATTCACGTCAGCCTCATGGAGAATTTTCGATTTTCCATTTTGGTGCCCAGAAATGGCCGGGATTTTTGTTATAACAAGCGAAAATTTATTTCTTCGTAGAGATCTCTCACGAGTAAAAGCTCATAACTTATGTTATGCAGAAAAATGAGGAGTAGATTCTTAGAACTTTATCAGAACTGAATATTTCATGTTTCAAATTGGACTTATTTGGTGGTCAATCCAGTGCTTCGAAACAAACTACGATTGCAATCCAGGTAAAGTATTTTCGTTTGCCCATCATGGTTTAAAAAGTTTTACCTGTGCTAGTTGAAGTAACATGACAGGTTTATTAAAAAAAATAACAATTTAATCCCACGATGTGGCACTCAGAGTAATGTCCCATCGCATACGGTGCCTGTTTCTGATCCTACACCGAATTCCTCTCGATTGATGTATGCTTTTTAGACCCTAGATCTTACTGTTGCTTCAATTATTTCTATTTTGGTTTTCTATTTATGGCATTTTCCACCCCNTAAAAAATTCTTATATTTTTATTTTTTTGGTGTTAGTGTGTTTGATCACAATTCACATTTAAGCGGTCATTGGGTTTGCGATATCGCAAATCAAAATCACCCTTGCAAATTATACTCATGCTGACTTTCTTCCTATGTCACTTAACAAAACAAATTTTTATTAGTGTGTTACTGTAGCCATTGCGCGGAATTGAACTTTTTGCGAAAAGAAAAACAAAATGCTGAGCACAGATATTCCTTTTTAAATGCAAACGAAAAACCGCGATAAAACCTGAAAGTATACCATACGTCCCTTGCCAACAACCCACCTTCCTGGAATAAGAGTCACCAGTGGAGTAAACTACGAACAAAATGGCCAAGAAGATTGCAGAAGCTGGAGCCATGATCGGGTCGACTACGACTATGAAGTAGGCCACGAAGAGGGCAACGCTAGCTGTGTGGCCGACGATCCGAACCGTGACGCACCAGAAAAAACTGGCCATGAGTCTGTCCATGGCCTTCTCTGCCTGGAAAGAAAAGATGTGAAAATTGTGAAGAGTGCCATAACACGTGGAATTTACGCTTAAACTCACAGTGTTTTATTCGAAATTCATCACTGTAATATTGCAAACAACTTATATACTGCAAGTGTGATCAAAATCCAGCAAAACTCAAGATCTCTTACAGTTAGGATACTTTTTAAGCTGTTAAAACCATTATAGTAGCAAACCTTGAGACTGAATAGCATTCGTTCCTGCAATTTAAACATTCAGAATACATTGGTACTGCTAATGTAGAATATGAAAAATTCTAAAATCGCAAAAAATGAAATCCCGATGGCGCTGTGAGTAGAATTTTTGTGAGCAGAATTTTTATTTCAAAAACCATGATCCTAAGCCTTTACCTTTAGAAGAAAACGCTCGAAATTTTCTGTGTTTTCCAGAACATATTCAGAACTCACTACCGAATTCTTCGTTTCTTTGGCATTCCTTATTAGTTGTATTACTGAATCACAGCGAACCTGAATAATTATCACGATATTACTGTAAGATGTTCGCAATACCGCTATGAAAGCAAGAAATCCCCCAAAGGATAAAACTTCAAGAGCTAAATAGCATCCGTATAAAAAATGATTCTCAAATGATTCCATCTGATCTATCCAATACCAGCCATTTGCCAAGATTGATCCTACAATTAATGCCACAGAAGTTTTATCAACTTTTCGCATTTTTATTTTGTTCTCGTAAAGGGACTTGAGTTGAGATTCTGATCGTTTCAAAAAGAGCAGCATTGCTGTCAAGCCTTTGCACTGAGCGAACAGGAACATGACGCTCGTCTTATCACAAAGATCGCCAAAGTTAGAGATGAATAGTTCAGTTGATACATTGCCATTGAGCTCTTCAAAAATTCCACGTATAGCTTCCAGCAGAACTAAAGTATGGAGAGTTATTCCGTAGAGTAGACAGGCTACGCTGAACTTCAATCTATTACAGGTTACATCATAGAAAATTAATCCAAACACTTTCAGAACTATTTCATAAGCTCGAAGGAACGTCATTCTTTGAGATGTGCTAAGTTCAAAGACAAGGAATACACTGCATCAAAAGTACATCCAAAGTACGATAACGAATGATAGAGAGAATTTTAAGGGCTGACAAGTTCAATATTTGCCCTTACGAAGCATGAACAATAAGTCATATGTGTCTCTCAGCGTTAGTCATATATTGACATCGATTGACCGCTGAGCTACATGAAAAATTCAGCTCAGATGAAGAAATACGATGTTCAAGTCATTAATAAAAAATCAAAGATGAATTGTGTTCATTATTGCTGCGTCTCCCTCGTTATTTCAGTGTATTAGGGATATACCGCGAATTACAGGACAAAAGAAATCAATAACAAATACATAATAAGTAAGAATATTTCGATCAATGAATACTTCTGAGCTTAGTCTTGAAATAACGCTATTCATGAGACCCTCATAAATTCGGCTGTCTGTGTAGACCCCACATGTAATGAAAATAACAATGTGCACGTGTTAATTTAGGACTACATTAATGCGTATAAGGTCTCTTCCCAGTGTGAGTATTACATTATCAAGTCGTTGCGCAACCGCGATGGTATCAAAATTAAATAAAATTGAGGAGAATGATTCTTTTCACTTGTTTTGCCTTATATTCCAGAGAAAAATTTGTTTACCATTCGTAGAATTCCCTTTGGAATTTACTCGTACTGTGACATCATTATTGAGTAAATATATTTACCTTGATAGGTAATTTAATTAGTTGTTGATTAGTTGATAATTCGTTGTTGTCTTGATTCTTTGATATCAAGAATACGTGCAGTTACCATCTGCGTACAAGAAATGCCGGCCAGAGCGGGTTAAAAGGCCCCAGATGTCAGAAAGCTCTCAACGGTAAGTCAGTAAAGATTCCGATGTCACCGTCTTGGTCGGCCAGAAACTCTCTTGTTCGCCCGTTCCTTTACGGCTAGACGTCTTCGAGGGCTAGAAGTATTGTTTCGTGACGATACCCGTTTCTTGCCTGCCGTTTGAGTCGAGAACTGGAGACCGGCTGGACTAAGTGGACTAAAAGAGGCAGTGATCTCCATTGCTCTCTCTTACATCTGACGTGCACAGACTTCTCGCCATGAATGAGTAATTTCCTGCGCCTGTTGGCTGACGAGGACAGTGCAACCTGTTTTCCGTGCCTCAGCGTCTTCAGTCTCGGTTACAAACAACGAGAGTGCGAATCTCGGCCCACAGTTGCAGAGTCGGTGGCGAGGGGAATGCAGCGTCAGTTTTGTCACTTCTTGCTGCCTTTTGAGTTCTTCCTCTTTTGTTCGATAATTGACTAGCAAATAACTTTGGGCGACGCAGTTTTACTCGAGAAACCATGAAATTAGAAGCATTTATATAGCTCTGCTACACTGTTTTCGTAGGTGAGTTTCCGCCTACCTGTTTAATCATCAGCGTCATCTTCGCCGGGGCTTAACAGAGCTTGCTTATTTTAGGCGCTTCCTGTTGCTAGAAACATTTTGGCAGATGCAGACTCGATGCTGAACATTGATGAGAAAGTCTGCTATTAAACATTTGTAACAATGGAAATACTCTCACGTATAATAACAGCTATCTTCCATAAAGTGGTATACTTATCTATCACTTTCATCTATTTTTTATCTTTTTTTAATGAATGACGGATTCTTTCCATTTAATTTCATTCCATCTACTATATTCTAGAGGTAATCTTTCAGCGTACTTCTAGTTCACGCGCTCTTTTAAGGTTTGATCGTGGTTGCCCTTACATTATTTGGAAATAAGAACGTTATGACTAAATAAGAATAGGAAATGAACAAATGTATTGTTCAAGTATTATATTAGAAATTTACCTGAATTATGGGCAAAAGAAGCAGTCGTACACATGAAAAATATCTTCACAGGTCACTTTTAGCTTGACAATTTTTTACTTCTACGTTCTAGTCGATCTCTTGGTGCCTAGTTTTTTCTGCAGTTATCAACCTATTATTTGCAGCTGGTGGTTGATTTCACTTTAAAGTTTCCGCTCGAAAATTTTTTGTGGACTCGCAGTTTGATGTCTCAACTAAATTTTACCACGACTTTGTTCATTTGCAGTTTTGTGTAAGTAGGAAGTTGGGGAGCATGTATGGAGTGACAAGAAGAGATAGGATCAGGAATGAGTTGGTTAGGGGGCAGACGGAGGTTATCAAAAAGCAGAGCAGGCGAGTGGATGAAAGAGTGCTTGGATGGTTTGGGCATGTTGAAAGAATGAATGTTGAACGGCTGGTGAAAAAGATTTATATGTCGGAAGTGAGTGGTATTAGAGTGCGAGGTAGACCACGGATGTGTTGGATGGATGGGGTGAAGCGTGCATTGTATGAAAGGGGTCTGACTGTGGATGTGGCGAGAGGGATGACTGCGGACAGAAGTGAGTGGGGGCAGTGGATAAGAAGGTAATTTAATTTTTGACGCGGTACTGGGAGCTTGCCCGCGTGTGATGGGGTTGACCTGTCCTGTGCGGGGGGAGGGGCTGCACTCAATGAAGCGGTCGGGGTAAACCAGCTATGGCTGTCGGGCCTGACTGTGGAAGGTGGTTGTGCTGGGCTGCTGCTGATCCTGGCAGTTCTGGTGCGGCCAGTGCTGACTCTCTCGCATCCTAGTGACTAAGGGTGTTGTTTGTGGCCTGCTGTCGGCTACCCTCCCATAGGGAGGAGAGGCCTGATATATGTATGTAGGAAGTTGACACTGCATCTTCAAAGCGTGAGCATCTCACCACTCAGGATTTGAATCCCTTTTCCAATTAAATGAACACAGTGCTACTGCAGGGTCAGTACAGTACTACTGCAGTGTCGTTGTAGTACAACTGCAATGTCAGTACAGTACTACTGCAGTGTCATTTCAGTACAACTGCAGTGTCAATGCATTACTACTGCAGTGTCAGTGCTGTACTACTACAGTGTCAATGCATTACTACTGCAGTGTCAGTGCTGTATTACTACAGAATCAATGCATTACTGCAGTGTGAGTACTGCACTTCAGAGTCCAAAATTTTTAATTCCATTGGGATTTTTCC
The DNA here is from genome assembly GCA_014220935.1 of Platorchestia sp. MABIK. NCBI lineage: Eukaryota > Metazoa > Arthropoda > Malacostraca > Amphipoda > Talitridae > Platorchestia > Platorchestia sp. MABIK. The sequence continues at coordinate 73,418 of JACJUY010002702.1, forward strand.
GCTCAATAGTAATCCAAATTTTGCAGATGACTAACATTCACGCGATGAAAATCAGCCTGATTCACTACCGCGTATTCACAACCAGGACCAAGCATCGTGTCAGCTGATCAATTGGAGCAAATTTGAGTTCGTCTGTGCTGGAGTTTGCAAACGATCATGTCGGATAACTCAATAATCGACTTCTTCAAGAGGCTGTTTTAGGGCTGACAAAGAGGCAACAGACTCTATTCTCGCAGTAATTAGTTATGAGTTGCCTTTAACCCGGCCCCTAATCTTTTCCCAGCGAATGCAACGAATGAATAATTGGCCAGTAAACGTTTAAAGAATCATTTTATCTCGCAGTTATCAGTGGTATTATTAACAAATCAAATTTATACAACGTTTAAGTTACTCCCTCATTATATGAAGTACATTTTGTGCGCAAAGTATACTAGTTGTTCTAAAATTTGTTTAAACTCTTTCTTATTCGCTTTTAAAATTTGAGAGTCTCAAAAAAATAAACACAATTAGCTAACGGTCTAACTAAATACGCTCATCGAATTAGATCGTAATATTTAACTGCGAAAAGAAACATAAACCTTTTGGACCAGTTGGAATAATTCAAATTCTTTAATATAGAGCTTTCACGTTAACAACGCATGAATTTCATGTTACTCAATTTCAGCATCTAAAATTTCTAGTTCAATTAAAATTTTATCGCCCACTAAAAATCAATATTCTACAGATGGGCATCATAACTATGAGTATTTTAAACAACGCATCGTCACTGGTATTATGTTTTCATCAATTTGTATTTACATGCATTATCAAAACTAGATTACGCCAAAAGGAAATGTATTTTTCCATATTTTTCTCAAAATCATTTGTTTCGACCATTGACATGGATTATACGCATCCGTGTATATAAACAAATGATCTTCATTTCAAGACATTTTAAAAACCAACGACGGTTATTGTATCATCTTCATTGGAAATGAACTGTTTTTTACTCAAACTAGAGGCGTGCAACAGGCCTACCACAGGCCGCACCTACTCCCTCAGTAGAGGCTTCCTATCGACTGTCACATCTACGGAAGAGCGATCAAAAGTGATGGCAAATTTAATTCAGTGAACGTGAGTTTATTTTTGTATCTCGCTTCTTTGTTTGAGAAAACAGATGCGTTTGCAAACTGTCATTAAATAAAACATAATGAAATTGAATTTATAAAAGTAAAATAAAGCTTATAAATAAAGTCGAGCTTATAAATAAAGCTCGTGCTTATATTCTGCGCTTCTGTAATTTTGGGTGTGCTGACTTGTTTATCATTTTAATTGCAGACTTTTGTTGAGAATGAGCCTAGGCTCGAAACGTTCAGAGTAAATGTTTTTAAAATACTTCTTCTCTATTTTTTTCATTGTAAAATAAAGCTCAATTATGTTCTAAATAGTTCATGCTTTCTCAATCGCAAAATGATGTGTTAAGTGTCCAGGCCATCACAGACACCCAGTTTTTCACTCTGCACTTTGGTCAGATGTGAGAAACAACTCAGGTTATGGTGATAATGGTCTTGAACATAATTAATGAATAAAAGCTGTGCAAATTAGACCAAGATGCAGTCTGTGCAAATACAGCAACGGGCGTCCTTCTAATTACTGAAATAAAATTAACGCAGGTGATGGTAAAAAGTGGTGATGTGGATCCATGCTTTCCTAAATCTTTAAAATGTAAGCACAAAATTCTTGCCGTAAAAAAAATGCAATCATTTTTTGATGATTTGAAGTTCAGTTTAAGCCATAAACTCTAATTTCATCTCGATAACACTAATTCATAATTTCACTTTTGAGTCTTCTATGATATTGCAATTCAAAAATAAGCGGGAAACACGTTAGAACTCTTCACCTACAATACACATAGGTTTAATCTAGAAGCCGTCTTAATTCTTACGTACACAAGAGCAGGAACTGACAATTCATGGCACATGCATTTCTGCTTTCCAGGTTATGAGCTTTCATTACCCACATCATCACCCTATTCCTGAATAAAATCCTGAAGGCTAAGTACTCAGTTATTTATCCTAGTACCTCACATTTCAGTGAGGTATAAACTTGGTGGATGTTAACTCTGAATTTAAGGATGTTTATAGTATCCAGTATTTACTCTGAGAAATCTGATTCGAGACCTGATTTCGGTATCTCTGTCACCTGATTTCTACGAATTAAGGGTATTTCCCAATAGTTCAGGAGAGAAATAAGGTCATTTACGCTGATCTTTCGCTGAGATTTACTGTGATCGCTAACTCTCAGTTGGGTCAAGTTTGGCCTGCAGAGGCTGACGATGCCCTTGCATTGTCAACGACTACATGGCTTAACTATACGACTGCAGGTCGTATTTTAACGATTTGCACTGAGAGCCAATTATATATTTTGTTTGCGCCTTGTCATTAAAATTGGCTTTCGAGTAATCGCCGGGTGAGCAGAGTATAACTTGACTTCCATTACTGATATCTTAAAAGGACTGTATTCAGGAATCTTAAATAATAATCTGGTTCAAGAGATTATTTTACAGCAAAATGAACGCGAAGCAACTTCTTCATGCGAATTTTTATAGACCCTTAAATTCTTTAAGGTTTTGACTTAACGTTGATTCAGAAGTGTGATCCAGTATAATGCGTGAAATAGAAATTCATCGTGAGTATTTAAGAGGAACTAGGGAATGGCAGAAAATGAACGAGGCCAACCCAAGATGTTTCTAGCTTTCATGGTAATTACGTTTTTTGTGCTTCTACTAAACGTATTTGCTTTAGATGATAGAAGTGCAGTGCCCTTCATTTGAGATCAAAAACTTTCCCGATGACCGCAAAAAAATCGTCGTGGAGTTTTTCCACCGCCGTTGCCGATTACTCATCTTCCTGGAAGAATAATGCGAAGGGATCAGATTACACGGCGAGTTAATGCGCCGTGCATCAGCTGAGCGAGCTTCTTTAAGCTGAGGTAAAAGAATCTGATAATGTTTTCTCATCACGCCAAAGTAATTTCACTCACAGGATCATTAAGTTACGCGCGGCTTCAACTTATAAGAAGCAATACAAGAGTGGGCAAAAGTTTTTTAGACACGTGCAAATTACATGTATTCTCAGTATGAATTAGAGCTACTTCTACAAGCAACTTCTCTACCCCTGATAAGTTTGTTTAATATTTGTATAACTCATGAGAAAGCTGTTTCAATACCCAGACTTTGATGAGGATTCTAAATAATATGGTTTTATTTGTGTTAGAATAGCAACTACGTACTCAAACGATTCTTGCTGCGTTGGACTGACACCTGTTGAAATTTTTGCTATTTCATGTTCCGTGAGTTTTTAACTCCAACATTCCTACACAAATAGCTCTTCATTACCATTTTTGAGTATGACAATACTGACTTTTTGCTTATTCGACATCACTACAGCTACATGCATGCACTCAATGGGTGAACATTGTCATTTCAAGTATACGAAGTCTTTGTCGATGATTTTCTATTTCTAAAGAGAACATTGGAGAAGTAATTACTAGTTTTTGCCTATAATTCTTGAGTTGCTCTACACGCAGTAGACCCAACTTTTGTCATCAACTCTCTCCAGCATATTTGGTTGATTGGAAATGAAACTGTATTTTTTGGCCAATTTTCTGTGTACTGAAAATCGAAAACGGTACAAATTGAATAGATAAATTCCGAATCTTGAGTTTCAGAGTTAATCAGTCATAGTAGAACTTTTTTATAATAGTCAACTTTTCGATGAGGATTGATCAGTGTGGGCTTATTGGATTGTAAAGTCCCTATTCCTTTCTAAAACAATCACTGTTAAATTTATGTATGAACAATATAAAATGCAGAGCATAAGCGTTGTGCTTTCTAATATTACTTAACTACGCCTATTTGCCGAAAATCACTTTGAACATACATTTTTTTCAAAAAAGTTCCCTAGTTAAAAACATTTGTACACAAACATGATAATAAATTGGGATGATATAATTAACTTGCAAATATTAGTTCAATGAAATGGTGTGGTACTTACAGCATCGTCTGCTAAGCTAATGCGACTATTAACTTGCATCAAAAAAATATTTCTCAGCTCGCGTAGTTTCGTATACTGAGGATGATTTACTCATGTGTTAAAATAACTGTTTGCGAATAAACAACTATAATTTTGGGATTGATTGCACCAGTCAACAGTTCACTGACGATTGTAATGCAAGTTAGAACTTTCTTAAAACTAGACCTCATAATGCCACCTGGTAGAAGTGTTCATAGATAAAATCTGGTTTGCTTGTTTGTGCCGTGACAAACCCTCACGTATTTGTGCCGTGACAAACCCTCACGTATTTGTGCCGTGACAAACCCTCACGTATTTGTGCCGTGACAAACCCTTACGTATTTGTGCCGTGACAAACCCTCACGTATTTGTGACGTGACAAACCCTCACG
>JACJUY010002702.1:78011-121642 GCA_014220935.1 Platorchestia sp. MABIK
GACAAACCCTCACGTATTTTTGCCGTGACAAACCCTCACGTATTTGTGACGCGACAAACCCTCACGTATTTGTGCCGTGACAAACCCTTACGTATTTGTGCCGTGACAAACCCTTACGTATTTGTGACGCGACAAACCCTTACGTATTTGTGACGCGACAAACCCTCACGTATTTGTGCCGTGACAAACGCTCACGTATTTCTGACGTGACAAACCCTCACGTCTTTGTACCGTGACAAACCCCCACGTATTTCTGACGTGACAGCCCACCACGTGCTGATGTCATGACATACACTCACGGGCTGATGTCATGACAAACATTCACGTGGATGTCATGACATACACTCACGGGCTGATTCCATGACAAACACTCACGTCTTGATGTCATGACATACACTCACGGGCTGATGTCATGACATACACTCACGTGCTGATGTCATGACATACACTCACGGGCTGATGTCATGACAAACATTCACGTGCTGATGTCATGACATACACTCACGGGCTGATGCCATGACATACACTCACGTGCTGATGTCATGACATACACTCACGGGCTGATGTCATGACAAACATTCACGTGCTGATGTCATGACATACACTCACGGGCTGATGCCATGACATACACTCACGGGCTGATTCCATGACAAACACTCACGTGCTGATGTCATGACAAACACTCACGTGCTGATGCCATGACAAACACTCACGGGCTGATGCCATGACATACACTCACGGGCTGATGTCATGACATACACTCACGTGCTGATGTCATGACAAACACTCACGTGCTGATGTCATGACAAACACTCACGTGCTGATGTCATGACAAACACTCACGTGCTGATTCCATGACAAACACTCACGTGCTGATGTCATGACATACACTCACGGGCTGATGTCATGACATACACTCACGTGCTGATGTCATGACAAACACTCACGTGCTGATGCCATGACAAGCACTCACGGGCTGATGCCATGACATACACTCACGGGCTGATGTCATGACATACACTCACGTGCTGATGTCATGACAAACACTCACGTGCTGATGTCATGACAAACACTCACGGGCTGATGTCATGACAAACACTCACGTGCTGATGTCATGACATACACTCACGTGCTGATGTCATGACAAACACTCACGTGCTGATGTCATGACATACACTCACGGGCTGATGTCATGACAAACACTCACGTGCTGATGTCATGACATACACTCACGGGCTGATGCCATGACAAACACTCACGTGCTGATGTCATGACATACACTCACGTGCTGATGTCATGACAAACACTCACGTGCTGATGCCATGACAAACACTCACGGGCTGATGTCATGACATACACTCACGGGCTGATGCCATGACAAACACTCACGGGCTGATGTCATGACATACACTCACGGGCTGATGCCATGACAAACACTCACGTGCTGATGCCATGACATACACTCGCGTGCTGATGCCATGACAAACACTCACATGCTGATGCCGTGATAAACACTCACACGTTTGCGACGCGGCCATCACTCTGGCATGAGCAGGTATAGATATTGTGTTTGTTACTTTCTTCAACTTTATAAATTCTGTTTATTATTAAGCGTTCGCCCGAACACAGTTCCGATTTAAGGACTCGTCAAGTAATCAGCAGGCCCCTTAATTTGGGCTTTATCCAGTATTTTATCAAATTATCAAGTTCTCTCATTATAAAATGGTCATGTAAATTTACCAGGGCTGTATGTGACTGGAAATTCATGTAGAAATTTTCTCATCTTCATTTCTTTGCATCGGAGACATTGAATTTCATTGGAAATTATGAATTAATCAAGACAATAATGAAACACATATCGTACAATCTAGTTTCTATTCTATATCACAAATATTTCTGCCTAAGTACTTAGGGAAGCTTAATCAGCTCTCCTGCTGGCAAATTGTGTCATTCGCAATACTATGTAACAAAGACCTCCAGCAGATGGTCTTGAAACTGCTAGGATCAATGGGCTTATTTTTTATGGCTGCAATGTTCTTTCACTGCATATCCTTCGCTATATTGCCGTTTGGTTTGAGTCCATAATGCGTAGGGCATTCTTCTCGAAAAACATTTGTGGCTCTTTTCTTTTGTTACTTGATGGTTAATATTCTTTTAGCTATTTCACATTATCTCTTTTTTGAATGGCATTCGTTTACCCCTATTACTCCGAATTTCCAAAATCATTTAGCATTAGCCCGTCGATGGTATTATAGTCATTACTCTGCTGGGTAAAATAAATACTTCCACGTGAGATTTAAACGCATACACGTCGACTAACTTGTATACCCACTGCAAATCAAGTTTGTAATAAGACAAATCGGACACTTTTAAAAGTTTATTTTTAACATCAACATTTGGCTAAAATGTATTAACTTACGGCAGTGAAATTTAACTTGCGAGACACGTTAACGAAAAGTCAAACATCTCGGAAGAAAATGAATACTGTTCCTTTCGAGATTACTTAATAAAACTAAGGTTCGGACACGGAATTCTCACATGGATATTAACCTGTGTCAGTATAAAACTGAAGTGCCTCAAAATGATCCATAAATTAATTTGTGGTTTCACTTTCCCGTAGGATTTAAAATACGATACGAACAAGTCATAGGACATACATACTCCACTACATGATACTCTCGTTTAGTAAGTATTAAAGTTTGACAGGAAAAAACAGTCAATATTTAGGAAGATAAATACTAATACCGATTTTAATATGTAGATAAAAGCATAAATCTCCTTTTTTTAACTTTCAATGAACAAGAACACAACGGCTTGAAATCATTTGAGTTCCTCACATTAATTTTTCAGAGTTCGAACATTAGACGCATGCTCAAGGTAAGTATTAACAAATCACAGTTTTATTAAATATCTCTATCAACATCATTTCTTCAAATTTATGAAAATATTTCCATCATTTAAATAAATCCACTTTGGTCACCATGGCCGCCACATGTCTTTATCTTCTTGAACAGCATCCCTGACAATGTTTTGTCGTTGCTGTGCGATAAAAATATTATTATTGATGTTATTGGTAATATTCTTCATACGGCAGTCATTGTAATTATTGTTGGTGAGATCCTTGTTATTAACACCATTATTATTTACCACAAGCTGCCCAATGGGACCAGGACAGCTAGCTGAAGCGTCTCTGATAATTTCAATTTTCATTTTCTTACATTGACTGTTCTCTTCTACTAACGAATCTAAACTTCGCTTACGGTACGTAGGCATTAGACCTTGAGAGAATTCGGAAGGTGTAGAATTTACGTGATTAGGGAAGCAAGAATATCGTTTTTGTACTTCGATATTCGTCTCTCTGTTGTTTGGTGCAGCGACATTTGCACGAGGTTCATCCTTAACTTGTAGAGACAGACGCTTTTGCAACGCAAACTTAGTTTCAACGTTCACTGGAGGTACTAGACGCCGTGCAGTTGGAGCAACGATACCTCCTGGAATAATTTTATACTTATTGGGATTCTCAGGATATGAGGAAGACTCCATGTATTGTTGAGAAGCAGAAGTAGAAGCTTGCGCTGTGTGTTGGTGAGAGAAGTTCTTCACCGCCGTGAAAGCTGAACGATTTGACTCTGAAAATAAATGACCTAAAACAGGTTCTTCAAGCTTCATCTGGATACTTGGATGACTAGGACGAATTGGCATTTTCACTGAGCATACTTTATCATTTTGCATGAAAGATTTAGAAGCCTGATCGGTGGGCGACTGGCTGTCAGTCTCTGGAGACAACGAAGCCGAAGAAGAGCTAGGGGACAACTTGGTCGACTGAGGAGTGACAGGAAGAGACGAAGACAAAGTCTGCGGGGAAACATTAGGCGTAGACGTAGGGAGAGTCTGTTTAGGCTTATCAGTGGGAACCACATGTCTCAAGTTTGGATTTTTGGGCACCAAGTTGGGCGGCAGACTCAAATTTCGAGCGGCTTCAGCCCTTGCGAGCATCAAGTTCTGGAGTGCCCTAGCATGGCTTCCTTTCGGTTCCTCGTAAAGCTGCTGCTGAGGAGGGAACTGAGGACGCATGAGAGGAGCTGCAGCGTTGGCTGGAGGCAGAACTCCTGTCATGGCTGCGAACGCCACGGGAGTCATCGTCTGCAAGCCAGACACGCACTGGCCCAAGTGGTTGACCAGTCGCTGCTTCACTCCGTTGTCGACACTGTCAATGCGGCTCACGTATCTGAAATAATAGGGAATTTAGGACAAAATTCAAGCATAGCATTGCAGAAAACAAACTCAAATCCTTACATCCGTTCTGCTTTGGTGTTTACTAGATCCTAGAGGAAAGGTTAGTCTGAATTTCTGAGAAGGAGTTCAGAATTTATTATAGGCCCATATTCAAAGTGCATCGGGACAGTAATATTAAAATTCTCTTCTCTGGTTGATTATGGCAATTCTTAATTGATAACTGGTCTAAAATGAACCCTATAGCATTAAACGCTTCTAGCACAAAAGAGTACTTTGAGTGAAATTTAAGCAGGGTATTAAAATTTCAGGATAGATTCTCAGGAAAAACATTTAAGTTCGAAGTGAATTAGTCTAAAAAAATTAAGTTAGTGTAAGAAAAAGCTCATACTGAATGTATGAAGAAGGATATGTGTGAACAGTAAATTTCATTTGCCATAAACACCTGCTACCAAGGGTTTTGAGGACTTAAGTTTACAGGTGAAGATACTAAAATCGATGTTTAGTGAGCATGAGCTTCTCACTTCTACACATTATTCAAGTTAACAACTATAGCAGCGTGTCTTCCTAGAACATAATGCGATTAAAAAAAACACTGCTGTCAAACAGCTTAATTACTCCCATAAAACTGAAAACCTTTATTTAACATGCAGCAAATCTGCAAAACCGTCATAATTACTTTAATTCCGCTCTCATGGTGAAACACGGGGCATAAAATGGTCAAAATATACAGTGTTCTGCATTCACTGCGAATCATTGAAGCGAGAAGCTGTTGAAAATGCGCGTATTTCTGGTTTCCCATTAAATCTATTTACTAAAATGGTCAAAACACAAATTTCTCACTTATCCCAGACCACAATGGCGGAAACGGTCAAAAAAAATGTACTCAACAAGTATTGAGGCAGTCTGGCATACCTCGTGACTTCCTGGGCACACTCCGCAGAGCCGCTCCTGAACCTCTGCAGCACAGAAAGGTCTCTGGACACCGCACTACTGCCTCTCAAAAAAATGCACGCGCTTTACAAGCGTCGAGGCAGCCTTGCTTACCTTGTAACTTCCTGGGCACACTCTGCAAAGCCGCCCCGGAACCTCTGCAGCACGTTAGGATCCCTGGACACCGCACTGCCGAGCTGCCGCCTCTGTACCTGCTGCAGGTGCTTCACTGTCATCTCCAAGATGTCCGCTTTCTCGAGCTTGCTGTGCCGGGAGGGCTGCAATGAAATAACTCCGATTAGAGTTCCGCGTGGCTTTCTTCTATAGAGTTTTAAATGAAAGTGAATATAATGGTTAGCAGCGCGCCGCTGAAAATCATTTTCGTTTCAAGCAGTGGTGTACGGTGTATAGTGAAAGATTGTTTTTTTTACATTCATCAATTGCTCAGAGTTGATGTTAATTTGAATTTAAATATAGAGAAATGTTGACCAAAATTTTCAACGAATGCAATAATTAATTGCAAATTTTGCTAGAAGTGTTCAATGTTTAGGCGAGAAACGAACTACTTGATTAAGGAGATCGAGGGAATTTATTTGGGAAAAATAAAAAATGAAGAGAGTGAACGAGCTGTCCACAATTGAAGATTAAAATGGAACTGCAGGACAATACCAAAAAGAAATAAGCTTGTCGTGCTTTTAATGTTTTTGCTTGATGTATTTGTACGAAGCAACGGACAAGCGAAGAATGCAAAGCTGCAAATGTGAAAACAGATGTCATTTTGGAGTTGAAACATAAGGTTCGTAACTGAATAAAGCACAATTTTGAAAAATTGCTCTATGTCTACGTATTTTTGCTACTCGCAGTTAAAATGCCGTGCAGCGTTACTTCTAAGGAGCATTTACCTAATGAAAACTTTGTTCCGTTTGTTTAATTTTATCTCCATATCATTCAAACGCGGGGTCGAATTCAGTTTAACTATGTTGATCTGGACGAACAAGATCTACATAATTCAGTGTTCAATCTATTTTTTTTTTTGAGGGGGAGGTGTTTTCTCTGTCAAAATATGTCGAACTGTATTAACGCAATAGTCTCCTTTAGTATAGACTTGAAGTTGCTGAAAATTTGAAAGTCATCACCGTTTTTGCAGTCTCAACGTATTCCTTCCGTAACAAGCTAAGTTCCAACGTCATTCTTCGGCAATGAGCAACACTTTTTTGGGAAATGAGCATGTTTTTCATTTCATAGCATATACCTTGTCAGTACACAATTTTCTTCGATTAACTCCTTGATATCATCGCGTTAATTTGTTATTTAATAATTTTTTAAATTCAGTAGAATAAATCAAAAACTTCACTCAGGGCTGGAACTCACTACACGGCAATGGAACCACAAAAGTTTTTCTTTGGCATTGCCACTACTCGTATGGTTACCCTCAACCTTATTCTGACCTAATTTACTTAAGTCACCGCAACTTGAGGTGACTAAGTCTCTGTCACTTCATCTTCGTGACACACAAATCCTCATAGCTCAGCAGCAATCAGCGAATAACTCTTAAATTTTACCCGTAGGCATAGTATTTACTTCCTGTGCCGCGGCAGAGGATCTGCTCATTTAAGATTAAATCTCGAGAAAAATTTCCTTGGGTTTTATCTAATTTCATCGCGCAATTATAATCACTGCCTGTCATCCTGTAACTGTCATATGTTAATTTCATCACAGCCTGAGCAGCTGCAGAAAATTTCTTGCATCTTGATCGCAGCGCCACACGAAGTTCACCGTAAATGTGGGCATTATAATACCGAACGAGTGCTTTAACCACTTGTTTTTAAAGCCCATCCACACCTCTCGGCTAAACGTACATAACCATGATCATCATAGCTTCCATTCGCGTAATCGTGGCCTCTCTCATCACGGTAAGACACAAGCCAGCCTCAAGTGCTTTGTAACCTCACCCATTACCGCACTCAGCTTGGTATTTTTGCCACCATTATTCTCGTAGAAGCTCGGATTAGAGCGAACGCCTCATTTGCCGCCCAAATGACGTCTCCTTAGACGCAGTAACAAAAGAAACTCTTCTTCCTTGACTAATGAGCCGAACTGATTGCTGCCTGCGATGGACTTTGAGTTTTTCTCTCTATTTAGACCTGGATTTTTTATTCTGTCAAGCAACGTTGCTCGTAAAGTGTTGCGTTGTTTAACGTTACTAAGCTGAAACAATGAATAATGCATAAGGTACTCTGATATATTGATACCGATCAATACTTTTCATTTTATTTATCTTTTGTCATAAAGGAAGCATGTCAAAAAGAGGCGCCTTGGGAAAACTCCGCATCCAGGCGAAATAAAAATTTTGAAAATCAATAATATTATCTTGTAAAATGTCTAGGCTGAACATTGCAAGTGTTATCAATTGAATTTATGTCATATCGCGTTTACAACGTTACTAGTTTCTCCAGTAACTTCACTCAGTACGATCGGTCTTCGGCTTACAGAATCCTGAGAACAGGAAGAGAAATCGTATCTAATAAATTTATAACACTTTTATTTGATACAGCTAAAGCCCTTAGCTTAAACGCGACTACTGTGTTGGAACTGCAACGACTTACAATCGATGGCAACAAAGTTCAGCCTTTTGGATGTAGGAGTGAAAATTTTTTCGCTCCATCTCATGAAGTTTGAATTTGTATCCGAACATCAATTAAGTCAACTTTTCTTGAGTCTATAAACTACAAGTTAACGTTTTAATACATTTCTCCCGTCAAGTAATTGAACCGTAAATCAATGAACTTAAATTAAACTAAACCTAATGCATTACCTGACTGTTTTTATATAAATTCGTACTCATAAAACTAAAACTAAACTAATACTGTTGCATAACTGAAAATTTTGGAATTCAATCATAAGCTTTGAACTTCAGTCAGACTAATCCTTCTGAGTTAGCCAACAGGTGCTTCAAATCCAAACGTAAATATGAATATTTAAGTGAATTTTGCTTCCCTTAGTTGCAAATGGATAAAGAAGAACTTTGAAAATTACCCTACATTACAAGTGATTTATAGCCAACAAGCTCTAATACGTAAATTCTAAATCTTCTCAAGCTCACTGCCATATTCTATATTTTCAAAGAGGTTGTAGAAAGTTCTGGCACACGACTGGCAGAAAGGAATGCGGGCAGGCGCCTGCGCACCTGCGTTTGCTCACAGCGAGAGCAGCAATAGCGGCAAGGGCAGAGGTAAGAGCTCTTGACTGCATGGGAAAATTCCCCGACATTCACGGCACCCTCGCCCTCCGTGGGATAAAGGGACACTAGGGCTGGAGTTCATGCGCCGGTGTGAGAGAAGGAAGGATGAAAAAGAAAACATGAAAGCCAAAAACGGAGTGGAATAAGAATTGTAAAGAATCTGTCATGACGAAACCAAGGAATGACGTAATAGAAGAACGTATTTATGAACTTAATTTTCATGTTAATAAATTATAGACAACTGTAAAAATAGACAAGTGTCAGTAATTCAAAATGAAGAGATGTACAACCATCAATATGATGCTTGAAAAAGTGTAATGTTTGTTAACTTAAGATTTCGCTCAGTGCTCTGAATGCGTCTCAGGCCACCCGACACACCTCACATGCATGACCTCACTGTAGCTGCATTATTATTTCATCACTTTTGGGATTCATTTGCGGATAAGATTTCAATCCCTTTGATTTTTCTATTCCCATGTCTATTTCTTTTTGTCCAGAAAAATTACCATCTGCAGCCAAGCTTGAATACATTATCTCAAAAATTGACATAGACAGTAAAAATGTAAAAACTCTATCCTAGGCATCACGCGTTATAACTTCGTTTTCTGTACTTCTAATCACGAAGAAACTACAAAAAGTATAACTTACGTAACCTGTTTTCACTCGTATAGGGTTAAAAATGCACCCGAACTGAAACTTTCTGAACAAGTGTGACTTTAAGCCATGTTTAAATTAAAAAAAAATTAATTTTAAAGGAGTATTCATTACCTTAAATTGAATTTCAAGGCCATATCGATGGAGAATCTTGCATTTCATGTCATTTGGCTACACTCAGGATTTGAGATTTAAACAAGGCGTACAGTACCTCAAGTGGACAAACTTCAAAAAGTATCTCAAGAGGACAGTATTCTGAGAACCTCTTTCCGTATCAATAATTATAGGTTTCCCTGGGTTTCATGAACAGGAAACGAAAAATGCTGGGAGAAATTGTTGATGTACTGCGTCCGGTCTTGTGCCTCTGGGCAGTGTGAAACTGAGAGAAACATTTTAGCAATTGGGAAGAAGCAATATAAATAGGACGCAAATGCGAGTTTGACACAAGCATTTACAAAAAACTTTCGAATAAATTAAAAAACTGCCTGGGGTGTTGAAGAAAAATAATTAAAAGGACAATTCGAATCATTGTTATTCTCGATAATATTTAAAATATGGTTCATTCAAATAGCCCTGTGAAATAATTCTGCAAAATATAAGCTCATATCGAGAAAATACTTCTTCATTAGGTCGTTGGTTCATTTATTTTAAATTTCAACAGTGTCTACGTTTTCCAGTATGTAGCGCCAGGTAGCGAACAATTCGCTCCTTACGCCTCGCGTTAAAAATGCACATTGTTTTGTTTTATTTTTTACCAAGAAATGTGATTGTGAAACTGAATATCTCTCAGAAATAAATGAAACAGCAGAGCAATCATTATAATCATCTTTCTAAGGGAGTGTTATTTATTTTCATCATTTTGGGCAAAATAGACGTCAAATTAATATTTAGTAATGTGTTGCACAAGAAACATAAACTATTATTTGCTTTGCATTTACATGCAAAACGACTGGAAAAAAAGAGTAGATTTAGGTTTAACTGTTAGAGTTAATATACAGCTTAAGCATTAGAAATAAACTCTTGCCAACCTCATTTTCAAAGCTCACTGCACAACAACAAAAAGAACTTCATCAGGTGCTTCGAAGAGAGCCCGAGGGCTAGGAATCATTCAAAGACAACAATGAGTCGGAAGCAGAACCATGCACTTCCAAGAGTTTTTCTTTTGTATTTATCGTCCATTCATTCATTGCATCACAGCGAGCTGCCGGTGGCGCTAAGTCTCGACACCGCCTTTGTTGACGGCACAACACCGTGCGAATATTAGTTAATTCAAAGCTGTCTAGTACAGGGAACGAAGAACTTCCTCGGAGTGAAAACTTAACTCCCCACAAAGAGGAATCAACGTTGTGAAGCTAATCGAGTTGGTTCCTGTAATTCATTGACATGAAAAACATTTCAATGAATTGAGGCGATATATCGACAAACCGTATATTCAAAGTTATTTAACCAGTAGGTATAATTTGTGAATGTAGTTTGTGGAATTAGTGAGTAAAAGATTTGTACATAAAGTAACATTGACTTACTGTGAGGATTTTACCTAAAAGGGATGAAAGTATCTTTTTCACTGACGTCGGAATTCAAAACATTAACTTCTAGAATTTCGAAACATGTTTGAAAAAGACACTTCCACTAAAGTTAGCAACAACAGACATTTTTATTTATAGTCGTAAAGGATTTGAACTGCAAACAGTATTTATTTTGAGAGAACTTACACTTGCAGTCAAATTTCTGTTTGCAACTGAGGTTAAATCTCGCCTCGAGCTCATTTTGAAATGCGTTACTGTAATCTTCTGTTTTCATCACTCAGTTGTTTGGGTTATTGTAAAAGAAACAGAATATTCATGGCAAAACACAACTGTTTTGAACGATTGTATTTTTTCTAGGTGAGCGCTTACGGATCCATTAAAATGTCGTAACACGTTTCAAGTGCAGAAATATTGCGGAATTCTTGTTCGGAAAATAGGATTGCAATACACTGTTATAGATTACCTGTGAATAAATTAAATATATGTAGAGGAAAGCACTGTTAGTTGAGGCGTGGAGGAAGGAGATTTTTCATCGTATTTTCAGGAAAATGTTGCAAAATCTAAGCAGGAATCTGCTAAAGGTTTATCTCCGATTTATATTTTGCAGGATAGTTTGAATGAAATGACTTTAGAAAACGAGAATATAAAAACGCCGTTAGGTACAACGGTATCAATAGCCAGTAATGAAGCTATGTCCATAAATCAAGCAATGCTACTTGAAATTCTGCCAGTTAATCAAGTTATGACTTCGAAAAATTTTCAGAATAAAACAACGGCATCAATTATGAGCATGAAAATCGAAATTAAATTTTTTCACCCTGTCTAAATGAACTACAGATTTACTAGAAAGTACTCTTTCTAAATTAATGTATGAACAGAGAGCAAAAAATCCCCAGATTCAAATAAGATTGTCAGGGCTTGGTGCAAATAAAAGCCCAAATACTGGACACAGTGTATAAATCGCTTCACCTCGGTTGAACAAGCATGCTCGATCAGCAGCGGGAACAGGCAGGTGTCGATGTGTGGTTGGAATGCTGACCAGGAATCTGAGCAGGAATGAGGGAAGGGGCTACAGGAATGCGTGCGACAGGGGAAGGTAACAGAACAGGAAGCACGGAAGGAAGAGCCGTAGGTATCGGTTCAGGAATGCGGAAGCCGTCAGCGAAAGTTGGCCATAGAAACAAATCGGCGAAAGGCCTTTGTAAATGTTGTGATGCGCTTTGAATGGGACGAGATCTCACATATGAAAGTCTGTGTGGAGTAAATAAAAACTGTTGTTTTAGAATTTTGTAAGAAATTCTAGTTAGCTTAAAATTTGCTCTGACGAAACGTTCAGAAAAATTATTTTTGATGCATTTGCAAAGAAATTAGCAAAGTTGTTTTCTTATCATGTGGAGGGGCTCGAATCAATAATCAACTTTAACTTCAGAAAAAATGAGTTTACGATGAAAATCGTCAACATCTCCGATAAGGAGAAGAAACCTTGATATAATTGTGGTTCATTCGTTACCTATTTAAACCTTATCTTATAGAAATTTAAAATTGTGAAATATAAAAGCTTTATTGAATTGTATTTAGTGAAACTTGCATATTTGCGGGTAGTTTTATGAACTTCCTAAAAGGGCAAGCACAAACTGGGTCTTGAAAATGTTCGCAAATTATGTTCTATTTTACAATACTTGAAAGGGTATGAGCATTTAATAAACAGATGCATCTAAAAATAGAGATGTTTCTTTTTAAACCAGAAATGATTGACCTACTCGAAGGAACCATCGCACAATATTTGCCAGCATTTTTTTGAGTAATTTTTTTTTTGCAATGAGAAATTCAGTATCAACTCGACGACGACGCTAAATATTATTATATCATCAATGTTATATCACGTGTTCGAAAACCCTACAAATGATGAATAAACATCAAATGTAACTTGAACTGTTTTCTCAAGCAAAACATTTGTTTTATTTACGACTCAAATTTTTTCTTAACGCCTCCGAATAAATGCCAACAGAACCAAACTTCACGGACAGAAGAAGGAAACACTGAAAACTGAACATTAAAATAGATTATGCAACGACGTTAAAATATGTCTCAACATTTTCCCGCGTTCAAATTGAGGTGTAGAGTAACATTATGAAAATGTTGAGCAAGGAGTCAGCATCAAGGCATCTCATTTCAGGTAACTCATAAGAAAATCTAATCTTGTTATTTACAGAATCTTACGTCTTTGTTGAGAGCGTCGACAATGATGCTCTTCAGTTCGTCCAGGCAACTGTTGATGCGAGCTCTCCTGCGCTTCTCCATGACAGGCTTGCTGCTCTGTAAATTAAAACAATTACCATATCACATCCAGCTCATTACATTTGATTTATTAAAATGTTACATTATTGATTTTGTTTTTATTTAATTTTACGTACTTTTTACATTTACCTTGGATGTTTTCGATTTTTACAGAGAAATTTGTAGTGAACGACGTCGAAATATTCAATTTTATCTATAAAGCTTTTATACATAATAGTGCGGATCAAAGCTTTATTTCCTCTCTAATATATCATTAATTCTCGTTTGAATGATATATTAATATGTTTTACCAATTTCTCGTAGTTGCTCTTGAAAGTTCGGGTTTATAGGAGCGTAAATTTACCTCGTTTCTGTTATTGTACTCAATTCTAAGTTGATATCAAAAACGTAATTATCATTTAATAAATAATATTTGTTCTTCAAAATAATTCTAAACTATTTAATGAGGCCCAAGACACAGAAACATGCAAAAATTGTTCATTTTTACCTGGAGGTAGCAAATAGATTAAACATTTCCATATTATAAGATAGTGTGTGACTTCACTGTTTTCTATGAACTGTTCCTGTGTACTTAAATTGATGTCGTAGGTCCCTTAAAACTACATTAAATCCGACCATTCTATAGGAGGGTTAGTTGAGCTCATGTTGCCAGAATAAAAATTAGATGAAGAAGGTACATGACCATTTCGTTACCAGAGCCAAGTCATAAATTTCACCCTAAAATTCATACGGTTGTGTTTGGTTGATTTTGATGCACACGAGTGTGAACATTTCGTGACTGAGTGAATAATATACCTGGAAAACGAGTTTTTTGAATACCATTCACTGACTAAATTGTAACTCTTCTGGCTAGTTCAATCAATAGGCAAACCAACATTTAAAGCCTCAAATAGATGAATTAATACACGCATTTAACTATTTTAAGAAACATTCCGCAACAGAAATTAGAAGACTTCATTCAACCGATTCCTTGGAACTGATTAAACAAACAACGTTGAAAACAAAGTTCATGTGAAATTGGCGCCCATTCTTATCACTGTTTCCTTCATCAAATAACTTTCCTAAAATAATTCCCAATTGTTATTCTAAAGACTTTAGATTGGATTACATGATAAATGAAATTTACCTTTTTGCCATCGTGTTTGCTGTCGCCGTCATCTGCATGGTCTTCCACATCAAGAAATTCGTCCTCTTCATCATATAAGTCACAAGGCCCTCTGTGAATCCGGTCACGGTCTCCTATGGTGTCCACTCCACTTGGTAACATTGATAGCATTTTAGGAAAGTTGTTTTACACGACAGGTTGTCACCGATTTGAAATGTTCGTATAGTTTATGATTTTTTGCACCCTTCTCTGAATACAGAACTCTCATAAACCCTTTCTTAGAAGTGTAATCCTGTGAGAAAAATGTAACAAATGAAGATAGTTATTAAATGGGATTAAATGAATGTATACGCAAAATCTTAAATCATTTTAACTGTAAAACCTAGAGAATACTATTAAAAACAAAAATCTCTTCTCGTTCGGTTGGCGTGGCCACAGCAATAACTATCATTTTCCTCTAGTCGTGAAATCATTTCTAGATATATTTCCTTAACAGAAACAGGACTCAACTTGTAGAACTTTTTTCCATATTTAGTTACGATATTAGTTTTTAAATCATTCACGGAATAAGACTGGCGCACTAACAAGTATGTTAAAACATTTATTCAACCCCAATCGACTGTATACATCTATGTAAAAAGAATTTTGAATTTGGTAACACCAATACATATTTAACGTCTGAGTTGTAACTGATATTCAATTGTAAAAAACGTTTTCGATTCATTTTCATTATAGTTGCATTGGACCTTGAGGTGTTCAGTTAGGATGCATTTGATTCTCGAGTTACACAGCCTAATCTTTTGCGAACCTGAACTAAGGCGATTAAAAATTAGTTGCAGTTATCAACTTATTCTCTACTTAAATCATGCTGGGACTAGCTGGGAATAACTGTTACTAATTTTTATTCGCAAAAGCTAATATTTGCGTTAAATCACGTCGTATAACTCAATGATCGACAGTAATTTTTTTGAATAATTATTTCAGTTTTATTTTTAACGTGTTAACGTTTTCTTTCACGTAATTTCCGACTGAGTCGAGTGTAGCAGCTAGTATTAAATTGAAAAGACATGTATTAATGGTTTCATTTGATAATAATATTACTTTTACTGGTACAAATTTAACTCTGATTCTCATGCTCATCACTAAAAAAAAACAAGTTCTTTAAAAAACTTCACACAAAAAAGTTTGAAAGACGCAAACGCAGATGATTCAATTATTTCGATTTAATATATTTTAAAGAGATGCTAATTTTAGGAAATCATGAGTAACCAATGACCAAGGCATTTAATATCGTTAACACTTTTCAAAATATCACGTGTATGTAGTATGCACAGCCAAGTGCATGGTACAACACCCACAGAGGCGCCCAGAGCTGCACTGCGGCGTTGAGGTGGTTGAGGCTTCCACATCATCTCCTGATCTTTACCCTCCTGGGAAACTCTGGCAGCGACTTCCTGTGGTTGCCCGCTCCTGCCACGCGACTGCACGCTTGCGGTGTTGCCATTTGAACTTTCCGACCAAAGCGGGGCAATTATTGGAAGTGTGTATGTTAGATGTGAAAAACTCTTTTAACCCTTTCTTCCCTCTATGAAATTCCAATGCGTTAAGTTGCTACGAATTTTTGACGGAACATTGAGAAAATGAAGGAAAACCTTTGTATGTAGTTTGTTTTAATTTCAGCTTGTTTTAGTAATTTGGGATTAATTTCAGGTTTAGTTTTACGATTTCATGTAGAATTAGGCACAAATTGACATTTTGCTGGTGATATACGAGCGTATTTTCCAGTTTAATCGTCGGGAGAGATCTGATAATTTAGGCCCGTTCTCGCAGCTAGTTTTGACCTGGCTTAATACAAAATTATCTTTCGAATTTCCTCATGCTGAAGTTAAATCATGTAGAGCAGCTAATTTTTTTCCGATGTAGCTATTTCAAAGAGTTTTCTATCTAGAAGGAATGCGTAGGATAATTTATTGCTTCCATGTACTTTTCCTATTTTTCTGGGGACCAATAGGTGTGTTCTTTAGAAATATAGTTCAAGTCAGTGACGTATTGTGACAACGATATAGAGAGTAAAAGTTTTCATGTTTGATTTTATTTCTACATAGAAGTACGATTGTCTTCTTTCTTTGTCTTGTTCAGCTGTAATAAATCCTTCATAATTACCCAGCAGTATCCTATGTGTGTCAGAAGAAATGTCTCAAAATTGATTCATGCACATTAGTCACAGCGAACACTTATGCTATACGTTGAATAGCATTGCGAAAAATATATGTTGATCTTTCAATTATTGAAAAAGTGTCTAAAAAAGAAACGTGAAACCAAAATTGAATAATTCATAATGACATACACTGCAGTGTTTATTTCCTAAACCAAATAGCAGCAATTTCAAAAAGTAATAGGCTGTATTAATACGTAAATAGAAACTTATCATCTCCATTGCTCGTATCATCCTCTTGCAACTATTTTGAGTAGCAGAATAATACCTCAAACAACCTTGATACATTTCTTAGGGACAAGGCTTTGCAAAGCTAGGCAAGATTAAACACCACCTAAGTGAAATTATGCAATCACACATCGGCACATATGTCAAAGAAACGACAGCCATTTTCTCTCACTATTTATTTAAATTCTACTCGAAATTATGTATGTTTCCATTTTAGAAATGTCTTCAACTAGAAAAAATAAACTGCACACAAATAATGTTTAACTGAACTTCTTCAATACCGTGTAATTCAATGCGAACGAAAGTAGTTCTTAATATATGGAAACTGTTCAGTCCAATTGGTCGGCTGACCTCAGTCCAATTATTGATATGATGAAGGAGAAAACCTTGAAAATGTCATTCTCAAATTGTTAGAAAATTACCCAAAATCAAACCAGAAAAAACTGGCATTCAACAGACCACTGTTTTTTCCACGATCACAGTTAAAATCTGTTAAAATCACTACAACAACATCGCAACACAATTAAAGTACACAGTACTATAACACATCTCAACACAGTACTCATCACTACAACAACATCGCGACACAATCGTAGTACTCATTCAGTAGTAGTTACGAATTGAGCTCAGTATCTTAAATCAGCGTGATAAAGACTGACTCTGTCTACAATTTTAATTCTTTAGTCACCAGAAACTAAGATTAGGACCAATGCCATGATAAATCAATTGCAATCAATTATAGTGTATATTGTATCGCCCCACCGAGCATCATTTTACTTTTTTTTCTTTTTTTTTCATGCTTTTCTTCAAATCCTGTTTCAGGAATTATCATGGGTATTACGAATACCAGGTATAAATAGCAATTAAGGATCTAAATCATTTGTTTCAACACTAAACATGGGTATTACCATAACCATGTATGAATCGCGATTTAGGGTCTCTATGCTAAGGTATTTGAATGCGTTTTTCGCTTTTATTTTCAATACATGTGCGCACTTATGAAAATGTTTTTCAAATGAGCGTCGCGAGGATCGTGTTCTCTTAGTTACTTATATTTATATGCGATGTAAAAATCAGATTAGGCAAGGAAGGGAACTCATTCATGTTGTTCTTTTCTATCAATCATTTTTTGTTTCAAAATTTTACACGGGGATCACAATACAAATGTGTTATTATCATTTAAGGATGTTAAGGATAGGTGTTTTAAAAACCAATGTATCTACATTTCATGTTTGTACTTTATTGGAAAAAAACGTTTTTTCTTTTTTTCTTTCATTCTTTCTGCTAGAAAATTTTCATGCGTCGCTTGTTTTCCCACTAATTGACGTTCATTTAGGAAGGAAGAACCTAACTGAAATTTTGAAAAAAAGGTCTGACAAACATATTATTTGAAAATTTTCATCTTCTCTACCTCAACTCGTATATTCGGCATCAGTAATACCTACGGCTCCAAAAACCAGGTGCATGGCAATGCCACATGCATCAATAATTAAAGGATCGAACTCGCCCCGCCCACTGCTCCGTGACGCTCCGCCCTCGTGGGGTGGAGTACCTGTTTCTAAATCGCATTGGTGATAGCGTGATTCCACTGATAAAAAATAATGAAGCCCTTTTCAATTTTAACTACATTCATTAAAGATTTGCCATAAAATTCATCCACAACGTAATAAGATCTCGTAATTCACCACGCAGCTACGAACAACATTTTATTTTAAATGTTAGAAAACGATGCTCAAATTTCAATCGCCTGGAGGTAAATGGCGTGTAGGTCCTTTCTTACCAAGGTTGTTTTTATATTCAGTTATTTAATCCAAATTTAAAAAGTTCAAAACGTGCAGAACTCGAAAATTATGTACTACAAGTACATGGAGTAGGTTTATACGCCAGCAGTGTCAGGAACAACGAGGACTTGAAAATACAAATTAGGGTTTTATGACTTTTACAGTAAAGCTTTACTCTTTCCTCGGGGATGGAATAAGACGACGTTATTAATTGTTCTTCCTTAAATTACGAGAGAAATATGATTGTTTCACGACTGTATTTTCGTGCCATACGTTTAAATAGTTTGGTGTTACATAATTTCGGATGATATTTTAGATCTCCTTCCGAGATGTTCGTTTTCTTTTTCCTATTTCGATAGTGTTGAGTTACTATATAAAATGGAAATAGCAACAAGCTCAGTCTCTTGCCTTCATTTCTATTACACCGTTTTCCTGAATTTCTAATTGATAGAAAAATTTTCTTCTAGTTCATGGCACTGAAGGCCTTGCTCTGCAGATCAGCTCTACAAAGAAAGAAAGAAAGAAAGAAAGAAAAGAAAAAACATTGATTTCCAATAAAGTACGAGTACAAACATGAAATGTCGATACATTGGTTTTTAAAACACCTTAACCTTAACATCCTTAACTGATGATAACACATTGGTTTCGTGATTCCCGTGTAAAATTTTGAAACAAAAATGATTGACAGAAAAGAACAACAAAATGAGTTCCCTTCCTTGCCTTATCAAACTTTTGATTTCTTCCAACATATTCGAAAAGTAAATATGTAATCACCTTAGGATTCAGCTCGGATAAGAACTAATAAGAATTTTTCTGAATTCTAGATCAGGTATACATGCATGTAATATGATGTTCTCTCTTTCATCAAAGTGTACAATTATTGAAAGAGTCAAACCTAAAATAAAAATAACCTATCCTGCTAATTTTGCCTCAACATGTCATGCTAAATTTAAGGTATTAAAGATTTACGCATGGTACCTATTCTTTGTGCATCAAAAGTACTGTCCATGAATTCACATTCAATAACCGACTTTAAATTTTTCTTTCAGAAAGCAATGTGTAGTAATAATTGAGTGCCGTCATAAAAGAAATTAATACAAAAATTATCGCTTCATTCAAGACACAGAAAAATAATGGTTAATGTCAATATATTATTCAAGTCGTCGCCTAATGAGGTTGTCAACATCACCTTATTAACATCAAAATTAACGTAATTATTAACATCAACATTAAATATTAGCACGCGAATTTTACCAGAGTGTTTTTACACCGCGGTCTACAACATCAAGGAGTTCTCAGAATTTTCTTCGCTTCTATGGGGTTAATTACTCGCTTGATCATGAGTGAAGTGCGAGCTCCTTTGTTAGGGCATAAAGCACTTCGAGAGAGGAGAGTTAATTCCGAGGCCAAGCTAAAATTGCGTCCTGCCTAACTCTGCGAGCCTTTGTGTAATGTCTCGACATTCATTTTAGAAAACAAACAAATTTGCAACGAATTTTGTTTCCAGATCTTCCTCATCTGGACAATGGTTTCGAAAATTAATTAGCTTCATATGCAGTATCAAAATAAGGAAAAAACTAAGTTTCTCCACCAGATGAATCGTGAAATGCTCCACATGGCCTCTTCATATCCTCTTCAATTTCTAATGCAACTTCCTCTCGCGCAAATAAAACTCGAGCGGAAGATCCCCAAAGGCTTTCATTACTTCCACAAATTTTCATGAAAGAATCGTTCCCAGGTTTGCTCGAGAACTCACTTCTATTTGCTCGAGCTGCGCAAATACATACACCACTGCATCATAATCTCGAAAAGCAAGCGGCTGCTGAGAGAGATGCTTTATTTCTTCCTCAGTTCCGGAGCTCTAATTACTCTCCTCGGACATCTCACCGCGAGCCATGAATAAAACAATGAAGTGAATTATTATGCTCTCCTCACACGGAGATGAACAGCAAGGCTTAACGAGCTCGGTGCCGTCTAGAGGTCCGCTTTGCATGCGCAATTTATTTGGGCTCAGTTAGAGTATAGTCTTCCGCAGAGCAATTGCTCTGAGTAAGCCATGTGAAGCGCATTTTTCCCTGTTCTGAAATGAAGTAGGAATGTAAAATAGCACTAATTGAAAGTGTATGAACAAATCAGCACCAAGCTTATTTTTTTTCTGAGTTTATTATTCTTACGTAGGAATTTAAATTTGTGTAATTATACGATCTCACGGCTAGCTCGTTCACAATAATTTATACATTGTTAAGTTTAAGTCTGGATTTTAATTCGATTGTTGAGAGCATCAGGCAAAAAATTCTCCATATTATATATAATTTTGGAGTAAATGTGTACTCTAGCAATTTTTATAGTTTTTGGCATTGTTTATGTATCATTTTTGAGTCCAGATCCAATCATTATGAGCCAGTGACATTATACTAGCATCGATGTAATTGAAAGTATCTCCGTTTCCATGTCATGAAAATATTATGCGTTTATTGTATATGACAAAATGTAACCTCACAACATCACAATTTTTTGGATTAATTTGACTTTCCGCTGTGCAAAGGTTTTAAAAAGCGAGAACATCAACATTGGCCAACCAGATCCTCCCTATAGTAAAAGGTGAAACCAGAAATCAGTCTTCCTTTAGAAATGATGAAACATTGCATAAGTGATTCAATTCTGCATGTTTAGGAATGCTCTGACTCATCAGGCTTTGGTGGGAAGCTGAGATTGATGAAGAATAGATGAACAATAAATTTTTGTAAACACTAAAACATTCATGAATTTCCTTGTCGTAAAACAAAATTGATTGATTCATGGAATGAATTTTATGAAAAGGCTCAGGATTAAATTTTCTGAAATCGATTCTTCGATACGCAAGGATTTTGATTTTGAGCGCATATCAACTTTCTCTAATTGTAAACCTTGGGAGAGCGGCATGCGAAAATGCTAGCTGTGCGTCTATCCTTGTAATAGTAAATTTTGACACTCAACGGTAATGTAATGCAATGATTTTGAGGCTCTTAACATAAGATCATTGCTTCAAACCAGGCAGAATTTTTTCATTATACGATTTTGCATGGTTTAACACTGAATGATTGTTAAGGGAATTGTGTGAAACACAATTGTTAACATTTTTTCTCGTCTCATTCAAAAAAAGATTAATTAGCACATTGCTGCTTTGTTGAGGTTGTTCATTAACCTTTCCATAGAGAACATTCTCTGAATTGTTAGTTTTGTTATCAGTTCAAAGCGTATTGTGCGTTCGGTTTACAATACCTGTCGTTATCGCTTAATTCTTACGTGTGTTACTCATAGTTCGGCTAAAATTGGAACCAGAGACCGAGGAATGGTCCAAGAGATAAACTAACAGAGACCGAGGAATGGTCCAAGAGATAAACTAACAGAGACCGAGGAATGGTCCAAGAGATAAACTTATTCACCACTGAAACATTTTGTCGTCGGCTCGCCCAGTGGATCAATCTTGTATAGAGGAATGAGTGATTTTTAATTACTCGATGGATCCGTACTCATTTACAAACCTAGAAAATATGAGATATTCTTGGAACCGAACTTTAAATTTTCGACGTTTTTTATGTCAAATCAACAAGATTTGACGCTGAAACTTTAAGAATTTACGGGAACTACATCTTCGCTAGAGTAACTGAAAATTGGAAAAACTTAAGGAACAACAACCAGGTTGGCCATTCTCCTAAAGCCTGAAGATTTTTACTTTATTACACAAGTAAGTTACTCATATGGTCGATTATGCTCAACTT
The DNA here is from genome assembly GCA_014220935.1 of Platorchestia sp. MABIK. NCBI lineage: Eukaryota > Metazoa > Arthropoda > Malacostraca > Amphipoda > Talitridae > Platorchestia > Platorchestia sp. MABIK. Next base: position 99,987 of record JACJUY010002702.1, read on the forward strand.
TTCAGCTATGCGATTTGTATTGAAGTGTGCAGAAAAAAACATGAACAAAAAGTAAAAACCCCAAAAAAAACATGAGGAGTGCAAAAAATATGAGATTACTCAACAAATATAACTCAACCAATTTTTACAAGATGGTTAGCGGTACTAACTTTCCGCAATTATGAGCACGAAGTAAACTAATTTGGACTTGCAATTTTGCCTGCTGTGTTCCTAGCTCGAGTGTGCTTTGAACGTGTGGGTGTTGAGTTAAGTGCGTGTGCAGGGATCAAGAAATGTTGCTTTACCACATAAATCATCTTGTGAAAGATCATACGTTCATGGTGCCTCGTGCGTCCAAATGTCACATCTGCAATGCGAATTAGCATCAAAGATACATGAATCTATAAAAAGTAAAATAACTCTTCGCCAACGGCATTCACTTAAGTAAGCAAGAGAATGTAATTTTGAAGATATTTTCCAAAACGCTCATTGAAATGAATTTTCGTTGTTCTTTCATCAGATTGTAAATTTATAATAAGTTATTACTTCAAAAAAATATCCTGTAGTTTATATTGCTATTATTCAAGTGCACTATGAAAATTCCGAAAGAATTAAAGGTGAAGTGTTTACGTTCATATAATGGACAAACTGCTCGTCGTTTCAGTAAGAAATGGAAAAAAAACTTTCAATAGTTTTCCATTAATAAAATAGTTCCCGTGCTTAAATTTACCACAGCTCCCAAGTCTGTGTGCGAAACAGATTGTAACGCAGGTTCAAATAGAGAAAATAACGGCAAAATCCATTTTTGTATAAAAGGGATAAGCTCTGAATTGTATATCCAGAGAATTTCATTTGATAAATAAGTTTTTTATTATGAAATTTTAAAATTTATCACGTAATGCTAACAAAAGAAGTTAATCAAATTTCTGCTCTGTAATTTTATTCATAACTAGTAGTAATCATGAGCACGGATTTGCGTTTTGTGAATTCAGCATCAGCGCAGAAATGAGGAGCACAGTCGGCCTTGCTTTGATGGAGAGCTCGACACTGACGCGTACATTTCCAAGTCGTATTAGAGCAAATTTGTGTGGGCGACGGTGTGAGAAACATTAAAGTTTTAACTTTATGTTGGATTTGGGCATTTGCTGCACAAATTTTCAAAATATATACAAGATGCTTAGTCTAAAATACGACATCAAGTGAATGCAGAGTGAAGAAAAATCTTAAATGTCAACAAAATTTAGTAAAACCAGTTTGGAAACTGAGGGAAAATCTTGAGGGTAGTGTTACTCTTAAGTGAAAGTTTTGTTAGAGTATTTGTAATTATTTTCCTATAAATTTTTCAGTATATAATGGCTTAACACTAGCAATAAGAGAAATTGGCTATTGTTTCATCAAAAGCAAAACTTCAGTCATTTGTGAGATTTAATTTTCTTCCAAACTATCTTATCAAGAAAAAATGAAATGTTCAGCCTTGCAATCAACATCAAAAAAGAGTACTCTGTAGTAACAGCATTAATAATCATGATTACTGAAAACTTGTTATACTTCTTCTCCTACTGCAATGTCTATGCGTGATTAGTGCCAGACAGTACAAAGTTTGGGTAGCAACTCATATTTCATTTAATTTTTCATATTCAAGCGTAATGAAACGGATGTTTCCAAACCGTCGTATAGAATTCGAACGTAAGAATGATATTCTTTTGCTCCGTTCGGAAAAGTGAATTAAAACTTTTCGTCTTTAAATAAATCATCAATGACATTGACAAAATATCACCACTGTCGAATCGTATTAACAATAATTTACAAGAAGTTATTCAATATCCAATCGAAATGTAAAGATCGAGATCCTCTTCTTCGTAGACTTTGGCTATTAGATATAAAACTTGTAATAGTAAAAACGATCATTTTGATTTTCTCTTCAAAATCCTTTTGTTCCTTTTTGGAAGAGACTGTAAAGTATCCAAAGTATATTATCGTGAGTAACCTACTCCATGAACAAAGTGTTAATGATAAAGTCCCAACAGATGATTTTCAAATGATATAGTCTGAATGAATCAGAACCAACACGGTGTAAAGTTGTGGAGGAAAAATCTACCCAAAATAATTTAATTGAAGTTCTGACTGAATTTCTTTGTTTTGAGTATATTTTCACAGATTTTAATGAACATTCCTCTTGATTTTTATTATTTGCTCTGTATGCTCTTAAGGGAATTTTTCGAAAGAAATACAGAAGCAAAATGTAAAACAGTGGCTTTCAAATTTTTGACGCAAAGGATTTATTTTTTGAGAGCAGAAATATCTTTTTAAACATGTATGAAAGAAAGATATTTAAAGATAGAAGGTTAAGAGCCAGTTATTGACAATGAAACAATTGGGGTTGAATATAAATAATTCTCAGTTCATATTTTCAACATTTTTAAGCAACAAGTGCAAACACTTATAAAAATTCTTTAAAATTTTATTTTTCTAGTTCTACAAGCTTAAATCAATACTGTTCTTAAAAAATATAACAAATCAATTAAATACTATTAAAAACCCGATAAATGCCACCCTATTCATTGGGCTATCTTAAATTGATGACAGTTTAAAATATTTTCTAGGGGTTTAAAATTCCTCATTTGACGCACAAAATTTCATTCTTTTGCTTTCTAGCACAAGGGGATGTCACTCTCTAATTCATTCGCTAAGTGGTTGCTACGATTCTAAGAACAAGTAATTGTTAATTGAGCCACTGGAACACTGAATAATTTCTCCTAATTATTCCGAGTTAAGCAGATCACAACTCATTAGTGCAAGTAATACTCTGGTATGCTTATAGAGCACTTTTTGCTCGAAGAAATTTGCATGTTTATGAACGAGAAAATCTTCTACGTCAAAATCTTCGATATGTTTATGTCAATAAAAAGTGTTTTTACTTGCACGAAAGAACAAACCAGGTTTCCGGCCAATGTTTTTTTGCAATGCCTTCCTTTTAGAAGGCTTCCCATTGTTTTGCTTCCACTTCATTGCTCCCGCAAAAATATTTCATCGGAAACGACAAGGCTTTCAGCAGGTCTAGTTTCAGTTGACGCAAATAATGGCGAGCAGTAAGGAAGTTGCCCAGAGGACTTCTCTGCACAAGCCTGTCACAAAGAGCTTGCATTTATTATAACAGCGAGCTTCGAATATTTCTCTACTCTTTCGCACAACCTGCTCTTCCAATTTCTCGGTTGACAGAATTTTTAAAATTTGTGCTCCATTACTAAACAAGGACTCGCCGACCATGTTTCATGCATTTGCATGTCGAATAAAATTTAAAATATAAATTGGAAGCTTTTTGAGTCACGCTTTTTTAATGTATTCAAGCTTTACTATACATACTTTCGTTACAGGGCACACAGCTCTGCACCTGGCCTTTGGGAATGGTAGACCACAGCAATGAGAGACTGGAATGGCAACCTGGAACGTCGACGCGAACAAAAACCTCGACAGGAGATCGGAAATGGGCGTCTGAAGGAGAGATCAGGAATGTAATTTTTCAGTTCCACTCCAAAGGACCGCAAAAATCAAAGCGTTTAGTTGCTGTTGCACCTGCTGTGTATTCTAAGCAGGACATGATTGCGACTCCATGCATTCCATGGAAGATGTAATTATGGTTCTGAGTACTATGCAACACGTAAATGGGATTTCATGCATTCTTTGCAAGATATAATCATGGTTCTCAGCACTCCATGCAAGAAATGCTCTACTATATACATATATATATATATATAAAAATATATATATAACGCATTATAATGTCTCATACAAGGTTCGGATTCTTTCCGTTGTGAAGGAAATAAGCGAGTGTAAGTCTTTACAAGATATGTTTTCCATTTCGATCGAGACAGTGATGAGTGCTTGCGTCTTCTTGATTCATCTAATTTTTGTTACTCAGAGACTCTCAGAAAAATAAAATTATATTTCATGACAATCTATATGTTCATCGCCGGATGCAATATTACTCAGCAAGGAAGTAAGAAATGTTCTTTCTTGACATTCTACTTCTCAACGTTTTGACCAGAGAAAATCATTTGGAAGGTCTCCCAGGTGTAGTGTTTAAAAAGCTGTTATTGAATAGTCCCACTGAAATTTGCCACAAATGCTTGCGTAAGACCCTGTTTCGGATCGAAATTCTACGAGAAAATGTGGTCGGCATGCAGTATATGTTGTAAAAACTTCTCAAGCTAATTTCACGAAAATTTTAAAATTTACCTTGATAAAATACAAATTCAAATTTTTCCCATAATCAAAGTGTTTTCACAGATACGTTTTAACACTTATTCTTTTTATGTTTATTGTGTAGGTTAAATGGTTAATTAACGTGAAAAAACTTTCCGACAAGTGCTCTACGGCTAAATATTGCCATAATTCGGAAAAAAACATTTTGAATTTACATCTGAGTGATGTTTATAAGCAAAAGTTGAGTTTTGGTCATTGAGGATTTTCCGGATGATCTGAATGCATTTCTGCACTGTACGACACTGAATAGAAGGGAAAAATGGACTTACATATAATTACAGTCATTGTTGGTCATAGCTCAAAGGTCTTAATACAACATTAAAGTCAGAGTTTCGGTTTTAGGAACTATAATGTTTAACTAATTTCATGTTGAAATAAAGCATTCTAATTAATAATTCCGTCTTGCTGGATTAGTGAGTTCTTTTTTATGAACAACTCTAATTTTGGATTTCTTTCGTGAAAAATTTGTTCTCTAACGCTTTTTTTAAGCTCACTTCAGAGTGACAAATCGTTCCTCTCACTGATGGCGACTACAACCAAATGTCAGATCCAATATAATAATATTGGTTGTGAAAACAGTATAAAGAAAAGCTCTTTCACCGATTAAAGATTTTATTGATTGTTGTACTTAAAACTGAAATTGCAAGCTAGATCAAACTCACAGATGATTTTTCATGTATTTCGTCTACTATTCAAATCAGTGTTCAATTAATAATACCTGAAATTAATTTTTCAATTCATACTGCCACAAACTTTCTGAACTAATACATCTTAACTAATACAGCTCTCACAATAAGGAGTTGTACCTAAACAAATAGATATAAAACATATGGTTTAATTTCCGTCCGCACTGGAAAGACATAAAATAGAAAGGCTGAAATGATATTTGTAAAGGAAATTAAAGATTGTGTTCAATACATTCTGATTTTGAATCTCTCTTGGATTGTACTTAAATTAGAGATTCTACTCAATACGATCTGATTTTCAATCACGCGTGAGTGACGCATTAGCAACCGCCTCGCTAACCTCTCCCTACACGGGCTCCCCTCCCAATATTCCCAGCCTGGAATGCGGCACCTGGCGTCCTGGAATGGGAATTGACAGCTGCAAGTAACATCACCTGCTTTGTTGGAGCTGATAGCTGAGCGGCAACGGTGTGGGCAAACTACAACGCATACATAATTCAAGGGCAAAATTTAAAATGCCCTCGAATATATCGATTTGCTTAATCAAAGAAAAAATGCTGACAAAAATCTTGGGTAGATATTAATCTAAACGAGGGTTGAGAGCATCTATCGAAAATTTCGATGGTTTTACGACTAATTAATCAAAATTACTGATGGATTCACGACTAATCCATCAAAACACACCTAAATCAGAATAAAAAAAGGAGAAACCATGTCTGCTACTCGAAAAAATTAGTGCTTCAGCAGTTGAAACGCTACATTTGATGTACCGCTTAAAAACTTCGGAGAACAGTCAAATTTTGCAACAGTGCGGGCTGATACTATTTTGGTGACAGGAATTTTTTTCGGAAAATACACGGTTGTTCTTAAGGAGGAACTTTGTCTGAAAGTCATCATATCAGCATGTCACTAGCAGTCACTATGACTCATAATTTCTATCTATTGCAACGTTAATTCGACATCCAGTACTCGAAAGTTGGCACAGAATTAAACAAACAGCCTTGAGTCTATTGAAATGCAGTGAGAGAAGGTACGGCTTAAGGCTTATGTCATCCATAATCACGGATGCTGACCGACAGTTTACTACTTTCAGGAACGGCAATAGTTTCCAAGGCGCATGAGATTGGGAGAATTGTACTAACTCTGTTCTCAGGGACAGGTTTATTTTTTCGTTTGATTTTTTGGAAGTTTTATTCCAACTCTGTTGCCGCTTAAAGTTTGAGAAATGTATTGTTTGATTTGAACACGTTCATTTGAGCTTATTTTTAGAGTAGGACATATTTTCAAACAATTGCAAATTTTTTAAATCCAGTTAAGAAAAATTTCCCGCAGTCGATGACGGGTTACTTTCTCTACATTGGCTTGAGGAATAATCAACAAGTGGTAGCTTTACATTACGTGAAGCAGTGAATTGGGGTAGGTGGCTTGTGGGAAAGATGAGGAGCATTATGCGACCGACATTTATTAAAAAATCGTGAAAGAACTGCACATATCCTTCTCCGCATTCCGTATATTACTCAAATGTGATGAATATTTCTGTACGAAGAAAAATCAGAATTTTGATTAGGCTTAAATTAGGTTAGTAAAAAGCAAAGTTCGTGTGCCAATCTATTTAATGACAATACCTTAGCTTTGCGCACAACGTCGATTCCCGCTTACTTGTGCTTCATTTGAAATTAACGACAAGATTTTTTTATCCGATCATGAAAAACGATATCTCCAAATGCATTCCGTAGGTTAATGATATTTAAGAATTTTAGAAATGACTGACTGATGGCTGTGAGTAACCTTTCCATTTTAGTAGACTATTAGAGGTTCGCATAAAATCCCCGCACTTAATTTTAGCGATGAATTGATATATACAGCTTCGGTTCAGCAGCAGTTATTTTGCAATAGAAAAATAGACACGAATACTACTTTCGTAAGTAGTTGAAGTCGTTCATTGTCGTAAGAGTTCTATAATTTATCAATGCTCATTCGTGGACAAAAAAAATTGCTCGTTTCGGGATTCAGCTCAATGAAACTCGGACTTACTTGCTTAGAAACCATGCTTTCAAATCCATGAAACCTGTGCAAACACCAACTTAAGAAAAAATGCAAGGATATGGCTTTGCCCGAGAGCTCCACGAGAGGAATTTGTTCATTTTTTCACGCCAAAGTAATGCAAATAAAAACACTGCAGCCCCAGCACGCGCATCTATCTGCCTTTGAATCTAATCCGGAGGCAGGTAGTTTATCAGAGGCATTCATTGCACGAAAGAAAAGCATTTAAATATCAATAGAAACCCTGTTGAAGTACCAACAGAGGATTACATCTCTAATTTCTAAGTTAATTTTTCCACAGCTTTACTTGTCTTTTCGACATCGATATTTGTGAAAAACTGAAACACTTGGGGTGAGAAAGACCGGTTCTCCTCGAGAAAAGCGAGTTCACGACTTTGATTTAAATGCACGGAATCTTTCAATTCGGGTAGTCAAAGATAGTCATGAAACTGTCCGAAATGTTTCAATTTCATGCCATCAAATGTTGACGCTTTTGACCCCACTGTTGAATTTTTTTATACCAGAAAATAGCTTAATAAGACCAATTGTATGATTTAAGATATAAGGAACATCACTTATGACAATCTAGACACTTAAGGCGAAAACGTGAGCGATCACTTCCAAAATGAACTTAATTTAAAATATGACCCATGCATCTGGTCGTTTGTCATTACGTAACATATATGAGACCGTTATGTCATGAGCAATAATTCCGTTAAAAATTTAGAAATATCTTTTATTGCATGCCTTTTTATGAACACGCAAGGAATACATATAAACTCAAATATGGATGAAGAAATTTCATAAGTCTGACAACAACCTCGCGTTAGCACGCGTGGTAACGAAATCCGCACACAGAAATGTATCTTGTACTCGAGAAAGAAATTTAAATTCCACCGAGTGGTTCTCAAACGTGAATAGAAAATTTGTTGGAATCTTATTTTTTGAAGTATTTTATTTGAATAAAGACGGTGAACTAACACAGGTATGAACTACCTTAGTGTTTAAAAATGCTCAAAGAAAATAAATTGATGAAAAAAATTCTGTCCTAGAATAGATATTGAAGAGCCCAATAAAATGATACCACAATACCCATGGTTAATCAGTAATCATCCCTTTTAGAACATAAATGCCACATGTCTCCTTAAATTTTTAAATAAATTGACCCACTTTTGTGTTTCTTGTGCGTAATTTCTTCTTTGTTAATACAATGAGAATGCCAAATAATTTTATGCACTTAATAATATAAAATAATGCTCAATTACCGCTTGCTCGGTTGGTCTGTCTCTCTGCGACGTTCTTAATGATGCTTAATGACCGTACCTGAATAACGAATTTCACCTGGGCACAGGTACAAAAATGTTTTAATCGCGAGTACTACATATTAGGATGGATATATTGGGATGTCATCCCCATCATGAAACTTATTTTTTAGGAAACTATCGAATCCCGTCATTTTCGACGGATCGTGTACACTAGTACATCCAAATAATCCACTAATGAACATTTAAAGACTTGCTATAGCTAGTGAGAAACCCGTAACTGGCTCTGACTGCGACACATCACAGACGACGGCACTCGTTTTTAAAATCACTGCAATTACAAGACGAATTTATTAAAACACTAGATGAGTAAACGTAGGTCTCAGAATTAGGGGATAATTAAGTACAGCACATTTAATCTTGATCGTCTGATCGCTCGAAAGATTTCAAATTGTGATGCAATCTCAAGAGTCCAACTTCCTCGTATATGGTGAGGTTGCATTAATTAACTTTCATTTTCAGTAGAATATCATCAAAAATACGTGCGGAAAGGAAGTCTTATTTCAAGTCGTTCAATTCGTTGATTTTCCTGCTACGCTTGCTGATCCTATCACACAGTTATCGTTTTAACTAGTTCATATTTATTGATTGTTTTTTTTTAGAATTCCGGCTAATTCAATCCTTCGAATATTTCGTACTGATGCTGTTTATGATGCAAAGCTACAATCTCAAACACACTCGCTTTTAACAAGCTAATAAGGAACTTATTTGAAATTTATCCGCCTGAGAAGTAGTCATTTTCTTTTAACTCTTGAGCTGCAGGAAAATCGCCAAATACGTGCAAACCGTAGACAGCACCTGGAGAAGAAGTACAAGATTAACTCATAAAATTCTCCTAAGTTCACCATTACTCGTAAAAGTTGCATCAGGTAGAGTGTAAAATGGGCACATTTAATGCGTCACCAGATGATTCGCAACGCTTTGACAAGTCACCAGATGACTCGGTTGCAATAAACCAGGGCGAGTCTACAAGCGGAGCTTTCATAGAAAGCCACCATTTCTGCATGGGATTACCGGTTTTAAAATTGCATTTAATATTATCAATTTACTTATTTTATCGTGATTAACGCTGATGATGAAAGAAAGGCTGAAGTACATATATCGTGATCAGGGTTTTTCTCAAGTACCCCAATAAGCTAATAGAAATTTATTCAACTGAGCTGAGTGCTCACTCAATTGCATACTCTGATCGCTTTCACACTGGAAACAACTACATTGATGATCGATTGGAAATAATGGGTATTCCTCACAAGAAAATCCCATTTAAAAAAAGCCTTTACTCACCCGTGTGTGTGTTCATATCCAAAATGACGTTTTCGCTTTTAAATTAAATTATGTACATCTTGTTTACAGACTTTCCATTAACCTTTAAAATTTTATCGCTTATACTGAATGTTAGTAATTGATGATACATGTGTCTTCTAGAACATTTTCAAACGTTGCCATTTTTCGCATGTGTTCATATCTATCCTGACTAGTTTTTGGAATTAAACGAGATAACATACATACACCCTGGCTACAGTTTTTCAATTAAGTTGTATAATATTTTCGTGATATTGACTGTTAGTGATTCATGGTACGCGTGTCTTATGGCACCATGTCGCGAGCCGCCATGTTGACGCTGAGAACATTACACACGTCTATTTTTATTGAAATTACACAGGTTGAGTTGAGGCGTTCACTGACCGACAAAGCCGTGCTGTTGTTCAGGACATACCAGCCCCCCACCACCACGTCCTGCTCCGCGTGGGCGTGAGACGCCAACACCAACAGCTGTACGTCGAAAAGGTGATGAGCATTGAAACATCGGAAAGTGATGAGCATTGAAGCATCGAAAAGTGATGTACATCGAAAAAGCGTTGAGCATAGAAACCACAAAAAGTGATGTATATCGAAAAAGGATGCGCTTTTTTAACTCAGTGTAATGTATTTAAAATTTCAGACTCAACTCGTGTGTACCAGCGTAAAATATTGTACGCTTGCGTTTTAGCTATTTTGTAACGGTTTTAGTATCTAGAATTTCAATTTGAGTTTGCTTGCATGGTCGCGAAATCAATTTTCTTGAATAAAAGGGTGAGTTTTCTCATTTTGAGAGCGTTTCTCCCCCACATCTTCTCTCAGTAAACCCTGATAGATTTCGACCCATTCATAATAAATGTCCCGCCATGATTTCAATTCAAATTCTTGTCAATTCAATAGCTACCATAAGTCTATTTAACCGTTCTAAACGAAATATGATTATGGTTTAAATTTGATATGAAATATCTCAAGCAAATACACAAATTTTAATTCGAGCTATTTCCGCAAATCGATCGCAAACAAAAACGAACATTTCTGTGTAGGACATAATTTTTATGCGCTCCTAGTTGAGATAATGTTCTGTAGTGATTTTTCATCACTAAAAAATTCCGCAATAGTATTATCGATTTCAAAATATTTTCTTCATTCTCTATCGAAATGGTATTTGAATGTAAAATCATTCCCATAACAAAGCCTTTGAACGTAGTAACAGACGTTAGAAGCTTGTTTTCGGACTATTCTTCGTTGGAAAAACATTGGATTTAAATCCCCTTTGGTAAGATTTCATAAGAAACAATCAACTTCATTGAATAAAGTTCAGAACATGAATTACATATAGAAGGGCCTGCGTACATTCGCTGGTGAAAATTATGGACTTCCTCGTAACAGAGAAAGTTTAAATGCACCAGGATACAATGATAGAATAGTAAAAAAGTACTTTTTGTTTCATAAAGGAATACGGATGGGGGGAGATTAAATGACAATTTAAATATAAATAGCTTGCGAAGTAAGAACTTCAACTGCACCTGCAGGTAAATATGTAGCGATATATTATACTTGCTAACTTGAATACGATAAAAATCACATTTAGTGCGACAAACCGTAAATTTTTTATCATGACATTGGTTTTCATCTTCCTACATCGCTCCTGTACCGCATTGTTCCACCCTCGTCAAAAAATGCTCTTTTGATTTGTTTTTGTTCCAACTGCCATTGGTATAGTCACATTTGGTAAAAACTAGAAAAAACGCACTAAGAAATGAACGAACCTGAGATCGGATGAACGGGTCAACGCAGTTGTATGAAAGCTGCCGTAGTTTCTGTGAAGTTGTCACCAGCTGCAAAATAGTATGAGTTTCAAAATTAATGTTGAAATCAAGAGAAACAATTGTCAACGTTATCGTAAGATTTTTGGTCAATGAACACTTCTTTTTCTAACATTAATAAATGTTTAGTGCTGTATTAGCGAACACTTCTTTTTCTAACATTAATAAATGTTTAGTGCTGTATTAGCCTTGTAAACCGATAGCTAAGCTAAGCATGTGAAATAACCATATTTAAAAACTAACGGTGCAATTTTCAATCACGTAAAAATAGCACTAAATGGCTAGACCTCATAGTGGAAATATTATCTCCACGCAGAAAATCTTTATTTTGTGAATATTTTTTTCTGGGCATTTCATGAACTTCAGTTTGTCCCGTTTCGTATGAGGGCAAAAATTAAATTCAAGAAATAGCGCATTGGTGAGTAAAAAAATTTGACCTGCTGCCCAAGAAAGGAACAAGATCACATGGGTGAAAGATTTGAGAGAAACGGAACCTAACATACTTTTTGACAAAGGAGTGTACTGTGCCAACATTTCTGCTTCAAACTGAATTAGTCTTAAGCACTTCAGTTTTAAAACACATCTCCTGATAAATACCGTCATTCATTTTTGCAGCAAAATTGTTTATCAGGGAATGACCAAAGACCAAAGGCAAAGGCACAGTGTAAACAATAAACGGAAAAAGCTACAAAATTGTGCTTTATCAGCATCAAATCTGCCTGACAAACAACTTCGGTCTTTCGGGTGCTACACTATTCTGCATCTCTGAGATTCCCTTATCTAATACGGCACAGTGTAAAAATAAACGGAAAAACCTTTAAAAGTGTACTCCATCAGCATCAAATCTGCCCGATAAACAACTTTGCTCTTTGCTTTGGTCTTTGTCGTAACCGACGACCTTTCGCTACCAAATAGGATCAGTAGAAGAGGGAAAAGATTTCAAAAAAGTTATCCCTTTAAATTGACATGCTTCATCGAAAAAATGAGTAACGTAACCCAACTGGTGTTGCTAGAAAATGTGTAAATACAATATTTCATTCGTTTAAAGTGTCTAGTCAAATGGTGGAGGCTATACTCCGGGCCGAAAAACGACGATCGAAAACATCTCCATATTTTTGCATACCAGAAAGAATTATAAGACAGGAAAAGTACTACTACATAATATGTCCTAAGATTTTTTAAAGCCTTGTCTGGCTCGTTTTATGAGAATTAAAGACGGATTGGAGCTAACTTAATTTTACGCATTTGATTTACCACAAAGGGGGTAAAATCCCCGACTCTTCTTGTGGCGTCATGAGTCTGAAATTATAAATGGTAGTGTGAAGCAATTTTCCAGCAAAGTGAGCTGCACGAACTTTTTTCTGAGATATGTACCTAGGTAGGCTCCAGTGTCTGTCAGTGCATTAGTGCATTAGAAATGAGGTGAACATTCCACTTAGCCATTCCAACACGACTTACGTTATGTTCAGCGAGCCAAAAAATGCAAAAAATTTTAAGCAACTCACTAGTGGAGAGACTTCGTATCATTTCTAAATACCTACCAGTGTAATGACTTTGCTCTTACCGCATTGGACAGTCGTTGAGGACTTCGGCATGTTGCAAACATAATGAAGATATAGACAGTTACAAATATAGGAAGCAGCCCAAAGATGAATGTTCCGTTCAATATGTAGGACGCCGAAGACGTGATGTTGATAACGCAGCTGAAGAGGAGAAGACTGAGACCTCCACCCAGACTTGTCGCCAACATTTCCTTAATTCGCACCACCTAAGGGGACAGGAAACGAAAGAAGATTGCATTTGTCAAGATAGTTTACGCCTCCCTAACCGCAGCAAAGACGTTCGGAAGAGAGAAAGGAAGAAGGTATGAACTTGGGGGGGAATCTGTAATTTTTGCACAAGGTGCATAGAAGCAGTAAGTTGAGAAAGAAGTTTTTGAAACAAGATAAAAGTTTCAGAAGAAAAAAGCAGGGGCTGAAAAATAGAACAGCAGTTAATCAAAAACAGATGGTCCGTGACAAAACAAAAGAAAGACTTTTCTAACTCAACAAAAAAGTTCTGCCTAACCTCTAACTCGGGATCTCACGTATTCCCCCCGGGAGGGTTCGTTTCCACCAAGGAAGTTGGATATACAACCTTCTTGGTTCCACAGATAAAAAGTGTTATCCCTCTAAAGGGGAAACGAAAGAATATCAAGTTCATCAACCATAATGAAAAACTAACTTGACAGGCTGTTTTACTTTTTTACTTCTGCTTCATTTTAACTTTTGCTTGTTTACGTTCGCTTTACTTCCTGCTCGCATCTACTTACATCAGACTCAAAATCTTTGACCTTCGCAACGGTGGTGAAAATTAATTAGATAAAGATGCCACACTTTTTTCCTCTGCGTAGACTACAAATTTAATGAGGTGGATTCATTTCAAAGTGTTCGGAATGTGTCGTAAAAGTTTATCGGTCACAAAAAGATTGTAAATAAATTTATTTAGTTGCGTAAAAATGAGTTTAGGATCTGAATACGAATGTCAAAAACAATTGTGCAGGCAGTTGGATTTCTTCAAACTCCACATATACGTACAGGTAAAATATATGTGATAAAGATTAATACCAATACAAAGTTCGATACTCTATCTTCATCGTTCACTCAAGGTAATCCTTCAACCATAAAATCAAACAAATCAAGTTCCTCTTCTGCTAATATGTCTATAACCATGTCACAGAAAAAATGATTCAAGAGTATGAAAACTGGTTTCATTTCAAGGTTTATTTAAAGCTTGTTGCTCTGTGTATTCACCACTTACCTCCTCGAAACGTCGTTGGAAGTATCTCATCTGTCGATAAACTTCTGACAATGTTTCCGAGCGAGAGCTGGTGATCGCCGAGCTTAGATTTCGTTCAGATTCCCCAAAAGCAAAGAGGCTGTCTTCCACAACCGTGTGAAGAATCATCACAAGGACGTAAGGATCGACAATGACATGCGTGTGGAAAGTGAAAATCATAACTTTATAAATAATAGCTCCGTTCTCAACTACAGCAACGTAGAATATCGCACCCAAAACTGTTGCAATGTTAGTCGCAGTCAGAAACTTTTGCCAACAATCCATTTTCAAGGTATGAGCAGAGTGCGAACACTGGGACTTCATCTTTCGAACTTTGCTTATCATCAAGCACAAAATTTTGCTTTGGTAGCTCATTGGTATTCCTATGAAAGCCATTGCTAGCAATCCTGCGAACATGAAGCGCACGGAGAGAATTTCTCGTTCACTCGCCACCTCAACCGTAGGAAAATGACCCCAAAAAAAGGCGAACACTACGATGTGGTGGAACAAACACTTCACCATGAGAACAGGACTCCTACGGTTGCTCGTGAACGGCACAAAAGTCATTCCTAACGAAATTAAGAGAACTTCATACACATGGTAAAGATCCCACTTAACAAGCTTCACTTTCTGTTCTTTCTTAGCTCGATTTGGTTCATCCAACGAGGTCATGTTTACATCAACAGAAATCTCATGAACGCTCAACTTCAACAAGTGGATAAGTTAACGTTCCGTTTACTAGTACTAAACTTGTTCTTGTGGCTCGCAAGTTGCTCTCGCAGCTAGCAGTGCTACACCATTAGTCATTATCCAACAAAATAAAGTGTTAATATTTACTTCAGCTAGTGCAATGATCGATAGCAAAGTTAAAGTGCATCAAAAACCATTGTCTCTTTGACTATTTATTCATCGAGCTATAATGTTTTTCACGCTCCTCTTCATTGAAAGGAATGGGTGAAAGCTAGTTGATTATAGGGCATGAGTGAAAGCTATAATTCTTCTCATAAAGAGAATCTAGTTTTTCTGCGGCATGACTTCTCGCTTTCTGGATCCAGCTCGCACCGTGAAGCGCATCTATCAATCATGGGGCTGTCAAACGAGGTTTGCAGACGAGAACAATTTCACACAAATCGACAAGACGAATGAGATGACTTGTGAGCGGTTGGATAAATAAACATTTTTTTCGCAATGAGTTTTCTTGAGGTATATTAGTTGACATAAGTTTACCATATATGCTCGGATGTGATCAGATAATCTACAATACAATTTTTTACCTGACAATGTTCGTAACGAGCTAGTTCTTTAGAATCCGCGAGTACGACTAAATTGCATTAAATAGAGAGTTCGGTATTCCCTGTATCCAATCATGAAAGTTCAGACAACATACAAATTAGCCTAAGTGTTTTTTTAATCTCATCGGAAGTGAACTGTATTGAATGCTTATCTTTGGTAATGTCAGGAATCATAGCATTCAGTTTAACGAGGGATCATCCAATCGATTAGGTTCCCAAAATTTCGAACATCATTCATGTTCCAGACGATGCTACCAAACGTTTCTTAAGTCAGAAAATGCATATAACACTCACTCATATGAGCGCCTGATAAGCATCTTGTAAAGTAAATAAGGTCTTCGCTAGTTCAAACTGTTCACCTTAATTGTTCCATCTTGGTCATCAGCACCATGACAAACTTTTGGGACTGCGGTTTGTCCCGCTGGCATGAGAGACGTTAATTTTTGTAACATCCCTCCAGGTGGATTCTTACTTTCCACGTGAGAAGTAAAACATGAGCATCGGAGTCTCTCCAACTGACCAACGTCTCTGTCAATGCATTGTACATCAAACATTAAATCGTACTTGCCAGTTTTGCCCATTGGCGTGGTATTGAACGGGTTCGAAATTCATGATTCTCTTTAATTTTACGAAGAGATTGATTTATTCTTAGATAGTTTGAATATTTTCAAATTTATTCAAAAGTTGACTGGCGAGTATTATTGTGGAAATAGGTAAATGAGTAAAATGTTCCAGTTGTCGTGATCATATCTTATTTACACCGTTCCTTCTACCCCAGCATAATTAGAGTACTTAACTCTCCACTGGCTCGTGCTCAATCGTTTTCATTGCGCTTTGATGTCTTTCAGAGTACAACAATGTTATATCTCGCAGTGAGCCTTGCAAGGCAAGCGCCGCCGGATGTCTTTGTTGCATTTGGGGTTCGCAGGTCTTGGGGCCGGAAGAGCCATAAACCGCCGGAAGCTGGCCGGCGAAGTCCTTTATGGTGTCTTGCTACGCTTTGCCTTTTACAACCAACGGAAGATCTTTGTTTGACTTCCGGGCATTGCTAGATTTAAGGAAGGTCTGTCACCGACGGAATCAGTACATTATTAGGAGCCTTGCTGTGCTTTTACTTTCCCTTGCTCCGTAGAAGTTTACGGCTTCTGATACTGTAGCTCATTCATCGGTAGTTGCAGCTACCTCTGAAAATAGCTCTAGTAGTGTCGATAGTACGACACTACAAACAATGAAGGATTTTTATAAATAAATTAAAATTTGTCCCGATCAGTGAAATTATCTTCGACAATATATCATTGACATCGTTTAATTTACTTCAAAACAAACTACGCAATTTCGAACCACATTTTCGTTATTTTCAAGGAAATGCTCGTTCATTCCTTTACGTTTTTCCCCTCATACTTTACAATCGAAAAAAGTTTTAATTATATTCGTTGCCTTCATGTATTGATCATTGAAAACACAAAGGAGGCGCTGCACATTAGACCTAATGTTGCTCCCTGTTTTCTCATAAATGATGCGTGAGTTTGAACTTTGATTCAACAATTAAATATGAACATCGGCTTAGTGAAAACAGGAAACAAACAATTTCTTTACCATGATAGTGAGGCTAACAGAACCATACATAAATGCAAAATTTTAAAGGGCGTATCGATGTAAGTAGTATTTTAATAATAGTGTACACATTTAAAAATAAGTTGAAGGCTTCGAAAATTCTTCACGTTAACACTCTTGACAAAAATACGGTAGGGTTAAGGTGGCAGGATTCGTTCAATGTTGGTGATTAATTCCCTATGTACTCCAGGTATGTCCCATCGAAGCTACCTTCAAGAATACGTTTGTTGTCAAAGAAGTATGAAGATGCTGATGAATCTCATAATTTGAAACATCAAATTCCTCAAAAATCTTTAATACACTTATATTTGACTATAGTAGCATACATTACAAGTTTAGAAGGAACCTTCCTTAAATCAGTTTAAAGATAAGGAAATTTTTTCCCTGAAAATTGTTCGTGGGCGACAAGAGAGATAAATTATTTTAGCGGTGACATAAAAAATATGAGCTCACTCATTTATTCTCTTCATAAAAAACAACTTCTGTTCATAATTTGAAGAAGATTGTAACCTTTTCTTTAGAGAAAATCAAAGGAATTTTCCACCCGTAAGACTACAACCCAGGCCGAAACCACAAGCGAAGCAAGGGTTTGCGGCTCTTAACATTATTTCATTCTGTAGAACCCATACGTCGATATGAAGTACAATCGCAATGTCGTGTTGCCTGTGATGTGGAACAATGGGAGACGCGGTAACGAAAAGCTTTTTCATCTGTATCTACGCGACAGGAAATCAGCGAAGC
Organism: Platorchestia sp. MABIK; assembly: GCA_014220935.1. Taxonomy (NCBI): domain Eukaryota; kingdom Metazoa; phylum Arthropoda; class Malacostraca; order Amphipoda; family Talitridae; genus Platorchestia; species Platorchestia sp. MABIK. Next base: position 117,869 of record JACJUY010002702.1, read on the forward strand.
CACATATTCTCGTATATTTTAAGTTCTTTTGTGGCCTCATACAGAGGTTCGTTTTCGTAGTTTGCATCCCTCTGATAGACAAATTATAAAGCAGATTTTGCAAAAAAAAACTTTCATCCCGGGGGAAGGTTAGCTTCATTCTAAGGAGTCCGTTTGCAGGAGGATGATCACGAAGCCCAACAAAGAGTTCAGGACCTGAAATGAAGTTTGAATTCATGTGTGAAAAATGTTTTTTCATGTATTTAAAAAATATCATTTATAAGGGTCCCCTATGTTACGAAAAGCTCTGTATTATCTTGTGTAGTACTTTAGTATTTTGCAACTACTTAATAATGGTGAGAAGGAAATGAAATAATCTAGTTTCAATGCACATGAAAACATTATCAGAACAGTTTTTTCACAATATGAAGATCTGCACTTACAGTCATGAGTGACCTGTTACAAAGGGTGTAGGCTCCCCCCATAGCCACGGGCGCTGTCTGCTTGAGCAGTTTTCTGATGCGCATCATCTGTCAGAGATAATAAACCACTTCTTCTATCGCTCCATTACTGTAGTAGAATAGTACGAATAATTTTTGTTCCTCAACTTTAGATGACTTAGAGAAGTACAAACTAAATACTAAATGAATATCAGAGTTTCCGCAACATCGTCTGATGTTTTTTAATTATGTCGCATATAACCACGAGAGGAGCAATTTTTTCTGGTGAATAATGCCGCGGACCGGACTGGCATAAAACAAAGGTCTATTGACTTTGGTTTGGTGTAATGGTTTTCTTTCTTATCTCGGAGAAAAAAATAAACAAAGAGACTGTTTTTGAAAACTAATTTGAACTATGAATGAGCATCTGTAGGTTTTCGTCGCATCGTCAAATAATTCTTCAGTCGAATTGTAATTCTTCATTTTGAAACGTCGACATTCTAAAACAGCTGCAGGTTATTCTTTTCTCAGATACAAAGAAATGTTACTCGTGTTTGTCACTGCAACACGGAAGCATACAATGAGCGTGTGATCCGTGCTAATTAAGCTTGAAATGTGCAAGTACAGAGAATAAATAAAAAATTATTCAGTGTTTAGGCTGTTTTTATAAGATCTCGTACAATTTTGTGGCGAAAATTAATCAACACTTAAAATAAAACTGTTGAATTCATTCCTCGAGTGAAAACTAAACTAATTTCAAGTTCAATCTTTGCGTTGAAGAAGCAACGAATCTTTTACCACTCACCTGTCGATAGTGTACGTCGCTTTTAATAAGTTCGGCTGCATCGTTCACTTCGTCAGCTACTTTGTTTATCTGAAATAGAATTTTACAATGCAAGGAGTTTAACCAAATTAAATATAAAAAGAAATACTACATCAGTATGTATTCCGTCAGCTTCGTTGTAACAACATTTCAAATTTCAGCCGTGTGGTAATTTCAAGTCAATGAATATTCAGTTTTAGGAGATCTGCTAAAGTGAAAACACGGCCTACGCCTAATAACACCTTAAAAGATGAAACACTAACGTACTGCGCTGGAGTATTCTGTTTTAAAGTTCACGATGTAATGGAAAGTTTCAAGTTTCAAATTTTAGTCCAGAGATAGCGCCATGAATCTTAGCAACTAAAAAATTTTCATGTGATATATGTATAATATCCGACTTCTTCAACACAAAGTCAACTATTAATTTTATTCACGTATTGTTAAAAAAATTTAGAAATCCTTTCATTATGTAGAAATACAGGCAAGTTTCTATTGATGCTGAAAGAATGTTATTCAGTCTCACAATATCTGATTAAAGTGAGTAATCATCAGATAACCACGATGACTGCGTTGTTACCCACCAATGGGCTCAAACCCAATTTTTAAGTACTCTTAATGAAAACCAGATGAAGGCGCGCTGCAGTTAATCTTCTGTTTATTTAGTTTGTAGAAATTGAAATCAAGTTCCAGTTGAGTTGAATTTTGACTTAAGTTGAACCCTCCGCCGTTAAAGAGTTGAATTTGTATTCTCCTACGTCGCCATGTCGGCTGTCGTAGAGATGCGACACTGGTTTGAACCACCTGCATGTCCACCACAAATGCTATCATGCTTGACAGAAATTGACCTTTTTCCTATCAAAAGTTATAATTATTCTTTTGTCTTTAAAGAAAAGCCTATCAGGTAATCCGGCGTCACATCTCTTAAGATGGCTAAAAAAGGTATCATTGGTAGAAAGATAATAGAGTCTAATATAACATTGTTCTTTAGAATACTGAAGTTCATGCACACGCAAAAAGATATTCCTTCTGAAAAATATTTTTTCTGAATAAATACTTCTGAAAATATCCCTTCTGAAAATATTCCAATCTAAAAATTATCCCTCTAGCAAATTCTAAATATGTAAATTTGGCATAAAAACTAGTTTCAACCGAAGTAGCACATATCGGTCATGCGATGGTTTATACTCGAAGTTGCTCCATTTACTCAGGTTTCAAATTCTACGATTGAAACTTTCAGTCCCTGGTGTCCTAATTTCTGCTCATACAATTTTTGTGCTGCAGAAGAAACCGTAACTCCCTCGAATTATGCAACAAGAAAATGTCTTCACGAACAACACAATATGTGGGTAAAGAGATAATCAAAGATATACTCTTCCATTTCAATACTTAATAATACAAACCGAAACGCAGAATCAGTTTAATATAACACGAATTATTGCTTAAGCGTTAACCTTATTCGATTAATAAGTTAAATACCTTACAACTATCATTTCAATACTTTTCATCACCCAATTTCAATCACTAGTCGCCTTCTTATTTTTCCCCATCAACTTCATACTGAGCCTTAAAATGAAAAAAATACAGCCCAAAATGTTATCGTTTATAGACAAGAGACAGTCTGATTACGTCAGACTAAAATCAAGAGAGCACCAAACCTTGGGCAGGTTAAATGGCACTGTACCTGAATCTCGGTATAAGCTGTTGTCATGCAAGCTGCGTACAGTTATTCTTACTCGGTTGGTAAATTCTTCTCCGACGCTGAAAATGAACACGAGGAGTCCAACACAGATGATCGCAGACATCGCAGTGAAACTGTCGTTATCGACGAGGTAACTTGACAGGAAAAACGCAATGATGGTAATGACACCCAACATTCGCACGGAGAGGAAACAGAGGAATGCGAATAGAACGTTCTTTTTCGCTGTTGCTGCCTGAAAAAAAGAAAAATCACCAATGTTGAATATTTTACTGAATTCACAATCACTACAAGAGAGTTACAACATTTATTTACACGAATACACACACGTTGCAATACATAATATCTACTGAACTATAGTTACCTTTTTTAGAAAATTTTCACAGTCGTGAAGCTCCTCTAGCAAATCCTCATCGCTGCTCTTCAGCTTGGTCCAATTCGTGTCAAATCCTAGCACTCTGTCTAAGAGGCAGTGACATCGAAAAATAATGGCTTCCGAGATATTGCAGCAGAGACGTCTGAATGCAACTAAACACGCAATGGATCCAGTTACGTTTAACACTTGGAGTAACATTACGCACAACGCCGTTCCTTTGTCTTCCATATCATTGAACTGTTGTACCCAATACCAGCAGTTTCCGGTCGCCACAGACGCGATAAATCCCAAACTGACCCAGTCTAGCTTCCCTAATTTCAGGTTAGTTCCATATCTGGCATGAATCTTTCTTTTAGAGTCTTCCAAGAAAAGTAATGCTTCTCCCAATCCACGACAGAAAACGAAGACCATCATCACACTAACAGTATCACAGACGTCACCAAAAATCATGAAAAATCTT
>JACJUY010002703.1:8286-83766 GCA_014220935.1 Platorchestia sp. MABIK
TCGACGCGTAACGTGAGCAAAATCAGATCGCGAATGTATTATGCATTTTTGTTGATTTTTAGCGTTCTTCATAAATAGAGGCAGAGTTTTGGTGAGGGCTTAGATTAAAAGTTGGTTTAAGCCCTCCCTAACCGCAACAAAGATGTTCCAAAGAAAGGAATTTTAGAAGGCACTATTTAGTATAGCGTTTGGGGAACGCAGAATCTTTGCTCAAGGTACAAAGAAACCAGGGTTGGTAAATACCCGTTTAAAAAAGCACACCTTTTTCTGTCATTTGGTTTTGTTGGGTTGTATTGGTGTTTTGTTCTTCTTATTGGATTACGGTGTCCTAAATTCCACTCAAAAGTAATTTTTTTAAATGCATACATTTAAGATTTGAGAGTGCAGTGTGAACACGGCTTACGCTACTCCAGGTAAAAGCAGTAGCTACCAACCTATATTTAGAGTATTTGGTAAAAAAAAAATTCTGAGGCTCATTCGGTCTTGCTGTCAGTGTCAAGTGTAACATGATACCGGAAGCTTGGCATCTACATTAGCTTTTCAGGCCCACTAGTTACCTGTCTACAATATCCTTTTCTTCTTCATTAGCGTCAACTATAGTGAAGCAAACCGCACCACCACCAGCAAAACGGATTGGGACTTTTGAGGTCCTTTGCACTCCTCAAGAAGACAAAGAAAAAACATGCGCTCAATTGGGAAAATTTTTCTCTAGTTCAAATATTGCTTCTAATATGACAAAATAAAGAGTTCCACAAGATCTGTTCTGTGGTGCTACCTGGATACATACTGCAAGTCGGCAATGTCTGTGACAATGTTTGGTATAGGTTTGGGGCAGGGAAAGCTCAAATGTTCCTCAAACATTCAAACACTTGAGGCCTAATGCTGATTTGTAAGATAAGTCTACCACTACCAGGAGAGACTTCCACACGATGTTACAAATTGTGTTATACAACATTTGAAATAATTAAAGATCAAATCAGATTCCATCCATTAAATTTGAAAATAGTCAATAAAAGAAAAACAAAAAACCTGCATTGTGCCTTTCTTACAGGTTTTTGCTTTCATGTATGACTTCAAATTTTAAAAACCCACTGGACTGGTGTTTCTTTTGCGTGGGTAGTTAAACCAACACTGATAAAAACAGAAGTTACGAAAGACGTTCATGAAACAAAATAAAAGTTGAAGAAGACGGCAGTAGGTGCTGAAAAACAGCATAGCAGTGAACCGAAAAAACAGTCCTCAACATAACAGAAAACATTTCAGTAAAAATGCCAACCTAGCTCTTAGCTCGGGACCTCACATATTCTCTAGACGTGCCGATTCCCATGCATAAAATAGTTGCATCCCACTAAGGGGAGTTTAACTGATAATAGCCAAGTGTTTTATTAGTTTTCAAATAGTTTCTGACCTTAATCATGAGCAAACGTCAATTTTACAAAAGGAAACAAAGCTACATATTCTAACGCAGGTTAATCTCACAGAATATTTTTGTAATTTCAAGAATGAGAAAATCAAGTCACAACCGGAAAAATTAGGGAACGCACGAGCTAATACACTAAAAGATTGGAAAAGCAACAGGGATAATACCTCGCGAGGGTGGAAATAATTGACGAGCTAATATCTTGTCGTGAGAGCGAGCTAAAATCTCTCAGAGATAACGAGCTAAAATACCGCAGTGTGACGGTCGAGTAGTTCCTAAAATGGCATGAGAATGTCAGGTTAACACAGATTAGATTATTAGTTAGTCTAAGCCTCCCTATCCGCAACAAAGGCGATCCAAAGAGAGGAAGGAAGAAGGCACCATTTAGTATGGAGTTAAGGGAACGCGGAATCCATGCAGAAAGGGCACAGAAACAGTAAGATAAGAAAGAAGTTCATGAAACAAGATCAAAGTTGAAGAAGAAAGTAGTAGGTGTTGAAAAAACAGGACAGCAGTGAACCGAAAAAAAGTTGGTCCGTAACAAAACAAAAACCTGTTCTATTTCAACAAAAGGAAGCCTACCTAACCTTTAGCTCGGGCCCTCACATTGCCCCCCTGGGAGCGCTAATTCCCATAGATACAATAGTTGTATCCCCCCCTGAGGGGTCAGATTAACACATCGTCAAGTTTAAAGAAGAGAGCCAAAACTGCGGACGTTAGGATGTAATTAAGCCAAGGTAGAAGAAACAGAAATACTTCCTCGCGAATACTTGTGGTGCCTTTTCACCGTGCTTTCGAACTTATTTTGCTTTTCCTCAATTCTCATTGTTTCCTCTACCATGCTCAACACTTTGAAAGAAATGCCGCCATAGCTCGCCATAGCCGTGTGTGTAGCGGACCTGACTCCGTGCGGGGAGACCCGGGTTCGAGTCTCGGCGCTGGTGGCGATTTTCTCTGTTGGGTCTAGGAGAAAAATTCTAAGCACAAGACCCCACTCTCCCCAGGTGTCTGAAATGGGTACCGGTCTTGACCGGGGGAAAGCGTCATGGCGTTAGTTATAAGGCATTTGAAAAACCAATGTAAAAGGTGATATGTATCATGCTTCAATTGGAAATAAAGCATCCGTAGATGCCGATGTTTGTTTTAACATCTTGCCTTGCGTGTCTGTCAAAGAGCCGTCACTGCAAAGGGTAGAAAGTTATCAAGCGAGGACCTCGTCGAATGCTGTTGGGCTACCCGGCTCATACCGAGGTCGCAACTGAATTACAGAGTTGATGTCTTTGCAAGCGAGAGAAGTACCGTAAATCGAGTGTGAAAATGAGCAATCACAAAATCAGCGCTCACGAAATCAAGATCGACGCTTGGAGTCAAAACGGCTGTATGGAAAATGTTTTTACCTCACTTTGAGAAACAATTGAGAGTTTATTTGAACGATTAAGTATTGGATGAAAATTTTTTCCATCGTGCTACCACAATTGAAAAATATACCGAACTTACGCTCAGCACGTGAGCTACCATTTACTTCCCCAATATATTAATAGTGTTACAAACTAGACGGCCAAGGAAACATCACCTTTTCAGAATTTTGATCACCGTGGGTTAAAAATCTAACTTGGTGTTGCTCACCATACCCAGCATTTGCTCGGACGTCAGAAATTAATCACGATTACACTCGCACGCCAGGGGAACGTCATACACTTAAATCGATGCGCAAAAGTAGCATCCATATAAAAATTTATCAGCTAAAACGCCATTAAATTAACAGTGCTCAGTGGAGTGAAATAATAACGCGCAGCAGTTTGTACAATCAAAATCCAGCTTTGTGATAACAAAAATGGTTGACGTTCAGGTTTTTTGTACAGGGTATTTAGATGAATAATAGACTTTTTGCTCAAAAGCACACATTTTCCCACACAAAGTCTGGACCTGTGAACTAGTCGGTAGCAATGATGGTGCCACAGAGCTTGGACGAAAAAAGCACATCAAGTCTCCAAAAATTAAAGATGGATGTCAAACTGCACTGACCGCACTGTGATGACACATCCGCCACAAAGACTGAAATTGCCTGAGGAAAAATAAAGAACTCAACCTTCCGGCTGTTATGTTCGCATTCTCAAAGTTGGTGCAAAAATGTATGTAAAATCATTTATTTCAGTAGATATCTATATATTTGGATGATTTTGACAATTACAAATAATAGTACAGGCTTACATCAGCCACAATGGTTAATCTATTGGAATACATATATGTAGATATGATTAGAGGACTACTTGAAAGCGTTAACGTAAATATTCATTCAAGCGTTTCTATTTTATGATAGAAAATCTCTTGTAACATAACAAAATATTCAAAACTAAACACACCTAAATTTAAATTGAACAAATTCTACTTTTGATAAAAGAATACATAATTAATTTTGATACAAGACGAAGCATTATTTCATGCGACTATTTGGTGACAACCCAGTTCCCACACAGGATCCCTTGCGCGTAGAAACAAGTTAAGAAACAAAAGAAGAGAAAACAACCAAGAGATAACAAAGGAGGCCAGAAGACTGAAAGAAACGAAGTGGGCACCAAGGATACAAGTCTCATAAGCCTATCTGTACCTGAGGTAACCTGCCAGTATTCGTCTTTCTTGGGGTCGCCATTCCTCATAGCAAAGGATAGACAAATCAAACTAACCTAAACCTATTGCCTATCCTCCGCCTCATGAGGGATGGTAAAACACAACCATCTAATTTGAGAATATTAGAAAAAGTTTGTCTTGCAGAATGAGGAAAAATATTTTTTCTGGACTCGTACAAGACCCTCACCTCTTCCTATGAGCTTCGACTGGGGCAGTTGTAGATAATAAGGGTTATGCAATAAAGTATTTATTCATTTGTATTTTCTGTTAGGAATACATACGTTTCATAATAAATACTAAATAAGAGTTTCATCGTTAACAGTACGATTTACAGCAAATGCTTGATTTCCATGTTCCCCTATAGCATTTGATTCAGACCTTTCTTCACTAAGAGCGTCAAATCTCAAAAATGTATAGAAATGATTTCATGAAAGAAATGTTATTTTCTTGCTACGTTACGAATCATTCTCCCAACCCACTGCAAGTTACGTTATGTTAAAATAGACAAATTAGCTTAGGATAGATACCCAGTCTATTTTTATCGCCGCCTAAGCGATTTAATCGCTTAGGCGCCAAAAAACAAGCATACAGGCGGCAAAAAAGTTAGACTGGGTAAGGGTAAAAGAGGACAGAATAGCCTAAGAAAAGTTAAGGATAGGAAAGGTTACGATAAGATTAGATGTTAGTTTAAGACTCTCTAACCGTAACAAAGGCGTTCCAAAGAGAGGATGCACCATTCAGTATGGAGTTAAGGGTACGCAGAATCTATGCATAAGGCGCATAAAAACAGTAAGTTGAGAAAAAAGTTCATGAAACAAGATAGAAGTTGAGAAGAAAATAGTAAGCGCTAAAAAACGGACCAGTGAACCGAAAAACGACAGTCCGTAACAAAACCTATTCCATTTCAACAAAAGGCCTACCTAACCTTTAGCTAGGCACGATTACGCTAAAAGAGAATAAGTTATGATAAGAAAGGATAACAGAGGTTTGATTGTTTATGTAGTATAAAAAAAAAAACATAAATTCTTGCTCCGATCTGGCTAATTCACTCTAGCTTGATAGCTACAAATGTGCCCTGAGTTATGCGGACGCTACTTTAACGCTTTTAGCACATCTCTTGATATCCACCATATCCATCACTTCCTCTACCACCATCCACCATTCCCTCTATTACCATATTCACCACTCCCTCTATTACCATATTCACCACTCCCTCTATTACCATATTCACCACTCCCTTTATTACCATATCCACCACTCCCTTTATTACCATATCCACAACTCTCTCTATTACCATATCCACCACTCTCTCTATCACCAAATCCACCATTCCCTCTATCACCAAATCCACCATTCCCTCTATCACCATATCCATCACTTCCTCTACCACCATACCCACAACTACCTTTACCACCATATCCACCACTTCCTCTACCATCATATCCACCGTTCCCTCTATTACCATATTCACCACTCCCTCTATTACCATATTCACCACTCCCTCTATTACCATATCCATCACCCACTTTACAATTATACCCACCACGCCCTGTACCATCATTTCCACAACTGCCTCTATCATGATATCCACCATGCTCTGTATCATATCCCCCACTGAGAGAATATGCACGAGCAAGAGCCGGTGTTCTCCCAAGTAAAGAGCTCTTCTCACCACATCCCCCTTTTTCACTCCGTGACGACCCATAGCTAAGATCCTCTCCATAGCTCGCTCCAGAAAACCCAACACAACCTCGACTTTCCTGAGAATACCCAGACTCCTTTAGACCTCCATGTTGATACCCAGACTCCTCTAGACCTCCATGTTGATACCCAGACACACCTAGACCTCCCTGATAGTCCCTGTACTCCTCACAGCTACCCTCAGAAAACCCTGGTTCTTTGGAGTATTGGGATTCGTTCCTGCTCCCACTGGCTCGTCCACAGTCGATGGGGCGCGACTTCCATGTTTCTGAACTCGCTCTCTGCGAGGGAATTTGTGAACTCGGAGAGCGTCTCCGCTGGGGTTTCTTATGGTAGTTGGGGCCGCTCTTGAACCGGTCTTTCCGTCTTCTGATGGCTGACGGAGCTTGGGCTTTCTCCTGTGAAACAAAATTTAGGCTGGAAGTGTTTGTGTAAAGCACAATGCAGGTGGATGGGATAAATAAATACAGAATTGCCATGTATCGCGCTGTGGTAGAAGGTAGGCCGCATACGAGCACGGATGTGGTGACTGAGTTGGAAGAAGTGGATTGGAGACACTAAAGTGTGTATAAAGCACAAACGTCAATTGAGAGTGCATGATGGTAAGTAAACCATCAAGTAAAAAGGGTGTGCGTATTATCTAATTGGTCTTTGTAATACAAAAGATTAACAGCAGAAAAGCAAAAATAAGAGATATTTTGTTCGATCAGATAGGTCTAAAATATCAATGACGTTATCTGAATGTTCTACCTAGATTGAAAGGTAATACCTGCAGAGGACCACAGACTTTACAATAATGATTACTACGTTCAAGTTATGGGCTATCTAAATATTTTGCAAGAGGTTTCAAATGACTACAGTGACCGACCACTTACTCAGGCTGTCCAAAGTAGTTGAACAAAAATTTTAGAACTTGTTGGATCGCAAAAATTTACACCATACAATTCCAAAGATATATTTCATAGATGGGGCAAGAATTTCTCCCATTCATCTCGCTGCAATTTGAGCTAATGCAATTGAAGCACAACGCTAATGCAATTGAAGCACAACGTTAATGCAATTGAAGCATAACGCTAAAGCAATTGAAGCATAAAGCTAAATAAAGCAAGCGCCACATTTCATTTACTACTTTTTGCTTCTTTTCAAACAGCTCGTAACGTTAAAATTGTGTTTAAAAAAGACACATGAGACTTTCAAAATCATCTCCTGGGAATGTGCAACTATCAAGTAATGCTGGTTACCTTCATTTCCTCCTGGAGCAGCGGGACGCACTCCAGCGCAGGCAGCGGGTCAGGCACGCGCTGGAAGTACGCCTCGTCCCGCGGCAGCGGTGCGCCTGCAATACACAAAGTCAGATTAAATTACAAATTATTTTCAGCCTCCCTAACCTAAATAAAGGCGTTCCAAAGAATAATAGAAAGATAGAGGTGCCACTTTGTATTGAGTCAAGGGAACGCAGAATCTACGTAAAAAGTGTGTTCCCACACAAGGTCCCCTACGTATAGAAACAGTAAGTTGGGAAGAAAAGTTAAGAAACAAGATTAACGTTGAAGAAGGAAGTCAGAGGTGTTGAAAAACAGGACAGCAGTGAGTAAAAAAAATGCTGCATCATAAAATAAAAACTCATTATATTTCAACAAAAAGAATGCCAACCCAACTCTCAGCTCGGAACCACCCTTTTCCTCCGTGGGAGTGCAAATTCCCATAACTACAATAGTTGTATCCCCCTGAGGAGAAGTAACAAGGTCAACATGATAAAAAATAACATAAAAACGACCCAATATAGGAAAGATTCTTTTCATGTACATTATGGGCAGAGGCAAAAAGCAGGTCGGATCTTCCATGGAACTATTGAATCATCTCAACCACTTTCTAATTTTGCTCATTTAAAGCTGCAAAATTCACCATTTCTTGATTTACGTACGTCAAGCCATAGCGGGGTTCCAACACTCACCCGTTACATGCATAACGATTCTCGGCTTTAATCGGGGGTATAGTTTAATAAAAGAAAGCGCGCAAATTCCTAATTGCCTAACGCAACAATTTTAAGAGCATGATGGTTGTACGTATACAGGATTGTCAGCGATCGCATCACCGATCATGTGCGGTACATCGCTGAACTTTATGTCATGTGCTACATCTGAAGCATAAACTCGAAAAAAAAAAAAAAGAGTATGCACGAATACAATAAATACCGCGCAAAAACATTACTAGCAAACAAAGTGCGGGAGAATCAATACTTTCCCCATTAAACAAAACACATGAAAGTACGCTGAAAGCGAATGCCTGTGCCAGCAAACACAGTACCAGGAAGCTAATACACACGCTTTTTACATATGTAAAACTAGTTAGTCAAAAAGAAAAATTAAGAGATCTTCTTTTCTTTTGGATAAGTCTTTGATAAAATTCCAATGACGTATTCGTAATGTCCTAGCTAGATTGAGAAGTAAAGCCCTCTATTACTAACACTCACCCTTCATTATTTGCTGCCACTTGACCTTGTCGTAGCGCTCCCACACGATGGCCAGTTCGAACTTCTCCGTGTGTGGGATGAGGTCCAGCACCACCGCTCTGCCATACCACATAACATCAGGCACCTCAAAATGCGCACGTTTTCTTTTTGCGAGGATATCAGTACTTTATGTTCAGCTGTGAAGCAAGTTAAAACTAAGGACTAGGAACTGAATACCACGCAACAGAATAATTATTATATTAGTTTAAGGCTCCCTAGAAAAAAACGGCAATCTTAAGAAGGCGAAAAGAAATGACCTTTTAATATGAACTGTAGAAAACGGAGAATCTATACACAAGGTGCTATCCAACACAGGATATCCTACGCATAGAGACAGCGAATTATGGATGAAGAGGAAAAAAAGACGAAGAAGAGATTACAAAGAAGGAATGAAAATAGAAAGAAGCAGTGGAGACAGAAGATAGAAGTCCCGAAAACACATCTATAGCAGAGGTAATCTAACCTGGCGCCTAGGGGTAGCAGCCCTCATAGCAAAGGACAGATAAACGTAGCCAACCTAACCTTATTGCTCATACTACGCCCCCAGAGGGGCTGTACAGTAGAAACCAAAATTATGGATCTGGAAAAGATCGCAAAACTACACACTGCATTAAGGTGTGAATGGAATTACAACTAAAACACAGGAGCAAGCTAGAATTAAACACTACGCGATAAAGGAAATTAGAACTGCCACTCATCACTGCAGGCTTCAATTGTTCACTTAAAACATCCGTTCGTTAAGTGAGGTTGTAAGTTTCCCTAGTTTGGTAAATCCAAAGAACACAGCACCACTTTTCATCAAGTTTGTTTTGAAGACACCTTTAGCTAGAGAAAACATGAGTTTAAAACGAAACATCTTCTTGCATGTGATCTAGAGCAGCACGTTACATTATCAAAGAACACGACTCACCTCACAGGGACGAAGATCTGTCCCGTGATGAATTTCTTTGCAGGCTTCACGAAAGACTGGAAATTCTGAGGTGACTTGTCGCCGTCGGAAATGATGTAGACAACAGTAGACACCTCTTCTTGCGCCCGCAGACATTCTATCAGTGAAGCCACTGTTGACAGAGATGCACACAGTAACTCGCAACACTCATGTTCAAACATTAACCCTTCAAAGTCAGTATTTTTGTACTGATATTACCTATCGCAACCACCGTCATTCGACTAGCACTGGCATCAAGTTGTCAACAACGTCGAAGAAAGGTATAAATTGCCGCTCGGCAGTGAACTTCAAAGAAGAGATTAAAGAAGAAATTTAACAATAAAATTCAGTACATTAAGGTCATTGCCGAAAGAGGGCCAAATGTTCTTCTGGGGTGTTATAAAATTAGAAGATTTCAAGTCGCCTAGCTGTACTGTGTGTGAGAGGGAAGTTACGCAGTATATCTAACCAAATGATGCACAGTTTTTTGAGGTGCTTCTCTAAGTAACATCTGACGATGGACTGTATTGTAGCAATAGGGTTCATCCTCTGCCTCAGAGGGCGACACGTAAGTCAGTTGCATCACGACAGTCGGGCAGGCTGGTCACACACTTTTTTCCTCCTCGATCTATACTATAATGAAAAACCGCGCCCGTGTCTCTCATTAAAAATATTATCAGACTAGCGTTCATGGCTCGCCAAAAATGACAGCATTTGAATTTTTTGACGAAACATGGGAATCATTTCATTAGGTTGGTTACCACACATAATACTCCCGATTATTTCCCGAGTATTCCTGATACTTTATCTGACTTCAGAAACTGGGAATTGGTATTTAAATTTGTGCATCAGATAAAGCTATCGAACGTCACATATGTCTCAGTGTGTGAAATGACATTTGTCTTCAACTGGAACATTTGAAATAATATTTCTATTCAACTGGAACGTTTGAAATGACAAATGTATTCAACTGGAACGAAATGTTTTCAACTCCAATTTTCTCCAAAAACCGGCAACTGGAGCGCAGGTTAGCAACCCTATCCAAAACTCAAAACTTCAACGTAACATCTCCTTGAGACGAAGAAGTCACCTTTGCACCTGCGAAGCCCAGCCCTGGAAGGGTCAACAACGGCTTTGACAGGGAGGCCTCTGGTCGCCTCGAACACGGCAGGCAGGGTTGCCTGGCAGTTGCCAAGGAGGGGCTCGACGTTGGAGGCAGCGTTGAGCTGGGTGTTGTGCATAGCGTCCTCGTGCCCCTTCTCCCCCAGCTCCAGGCAGAAGACCTTCAGCGCGCGGTCCCACAGGCTGATGCCGATCGTGCCCAGACCGGAGCATATGTCCACCAGCACGTCACTTGTGTTCAGCTCAGAGAGTTCAGCTACGGTCTCGCATAGCTTCTCCACCACACCTGTATTCACCTGCACGAACCAATGACTAATTTCATCAATATGTAAGAAAATTTCCTTGAAGCTTTCTGGATATTATAAGAGCCACTATCGAGAATAACGAAGTTTGTCCTCTTGCTTTGCAGATTAGATCAGATGCTAGTTTAAGACTCCCTAACCGATACAAAAAAAAGAGTATCGAAGAGAGGAAGGCATCATTTAGTATGGAGATAAGAGAACGCGGAATCTATGCAGAAGGGACATAGAAACAGTGAGTCCAGAAAGGAGTTTATGAAACAAGATAAAAGTTGAAGAAGAAAGTAGTAGGTGCAGAAAAACAGGACAGCAGTGAACCGAAAAAAGGCAGTCCTTAACATAACAGAAACATTTTATTTCAACAAAAAGGCCTACCTAACTCTCAGCTCGGGCCCTCACACATTTTCCCCTGGGAGTGCTAATTCCCATAGATACTGTTATATTACGATTGAAATGTCAAAACTTCGTTGTGTATCCTGTCTACCGGCGTTTGGGATAGATGTACGAAGCAATCTGTAGTTCCAATGTTAATGTTAAATTTCAGTTGATTAAAACCTGCCTTAAGGTTTTTGCTTTTATTTCACGACAGATACTATAGTTGTATCGCCTAAGGGGACCTGCACCAATAATGAACCAACGACTAATTTCATCAATATCTAGCTTCCTGGACACTTTCGGGTTATTATACGCTAAGAGCAATTATCGAGAATGACTAAGTTTGGTTCTCCTGCTTTACAATGAAGTCGCACTGACAGAAATTTGAGAGAAACATGATCTTAGATGCGGAGATATCGTGCATAATCTTTGTGTGGTTTGAAAATTATGGGCTGTAAAAAGGTTGAATGAGTAAATAGAAATGGAAACAAGGTTATAGGGAAGATCTCACACAGTCATTTTTCAACAGAAGCGAGAAAAAAATTTTTTTTTTCATTCTGAATGCCTTTTACTTCGAATCCACAAAATTATTCTTCACTCTCATTACAAACGTGAAGGTAGGAATTTCAGAGGTGCTAATAAAGAACAGTCAAAAATTTAAAACTCCACTATTTATAAATAGATAAAACTCGGGTATTCTTGAACCGTTAACTAAAAGAAAACGCCCAGGGCTTAGTGGTATGCAACTCCCTGAGAGAATAACAAAAAAAAAATTTGTGCAACCTTAGCTCTCATTGGCAACCAAACTTATATAACTGATTTGCTGTGGCTCGTATCACGACTGCGTGACAAGTGGTTCCAAAATACGAGAATATTGACTCGACTGTGAAGAAGTAAGTTTTTCATTCAGGAGGAAATGCAGTTAATATGAAAAAAGTTGGTAGCATAATTTCAAACGTTATTTGACATTGAGATCTAATCAGCACATGATAATCGCTCCCACTGTTACAAAAAAGTATTCAATGCTGAATTAGTTTCTCATTTTTTGCATTCTTTTAACAATCAATTTAACTAAACATAAGGGCTTGACGTAGGCAGAAATGCGCACCCGAAAAAACGACAGGAGAGAGATTCTAAATTTCTTGCCGAGCACGGTCTCGGTGATGTGTGTGTTGCCCCACACGTGCTCGTGGTCGTCACAGGCGCCGTTCTCTCTGGAAGATATGGAAGAAGCCATGTGAACAATTTACATCGCTATACAGAGTGTCCACAAAAAATGCATCCATATATCAGAATTGAACTGTAGTATGGTTCCGATTTCATATATACACACATCGGTCAGTGGATTTATTTTTTGTGGACACACTGTACATGATGATTACAGACAATAACTCTGCATCTACGGTCAAAAAGCGCCGAACACAATAAAAAAAAATGCATTTTGAAATCAACAAATAGTTAAAGAAAATCATTCAAAATAATAACGTGTATGAAAAAAATAGTTACACGGAGGATGAAAATTTAAATAAGTAGGCATCACAAGAGTATAAAATGGAACTGATTGCGTTATGGTGACATAAATACAAGCAAAAGTGCTTTATTACGTCAATAAGTAAAAGCAATAAGCTCATCATTTCAATTATACATCCATTATATTCGAAAAACTGATTAGATTAAATTAAATGTTATTTTAAGCCTACCTAACCGCAACAAAGGCGTTACTAAAGAGAGAAAGGAAGGCACCATTTAGTACGGAGTCAAGGGAACGCGGAATCTATACACATGGTGCAATGAAAAAGTTGAGATGAGAAAAAAGTTCATGAAACAAGATAAAAAATCAAGAAGAAAGTAGTAGCTGCTGAAAAATAGGTAGCAGTGAATCGAAAAAAGATGGCCCAAAACAAAAAAATAACCCTATTTCAACAAAATGAAGGCCTACCTAACCGTTAGCTCTGGACCGCACATATTCTCCCTGGGAATGCAAATTCCCGTAGATACAATACTTGGATCCCCCCTGAGGAGTAGGTTAAGTAAGCATAAAAATTTGGCTTATAACCACCGGTAACCGTTCCCAAGCGGTCAGTGGCCGCTACCATGAGAGCAGGAGCCACAAGAATGGCTCACCTGTGGAGGCCATAGCTGCAGTAGAGGCCGGTCACGCCCACTCTGCTGCCCTCGGCCTCACAGTAGCGCTCGAGGTCCTGCTTCAGCTCATTCAGCTCTTTTGCTGACAGCTTTGTTGAGTTCAGCTGTGGATTACAGATGCAGCGTTAGAGATGTGTGCTTAAATGTGTGTTTCATTGCTATCAACTCACTTTTCAATCTATTATATATATTTGTGTATTTGTTTATTTACTTTTATTTAATTATTTATCTAATTCAGTTTATTGATTCAGGTTTTCTAATTTAACATAATGTTTTTGACTAACAATATAAAGAATGCATCCATTAACAATACTTCAACTAAATATGTACTAAACTTGAACAGTTGAGTGGAATGCATTTAAACTTAAAAAAATCTGATCAAGGTTCTTCAGCACTCCCTGGAGCCTCTACTAATGACATCACAAAGTTCATATTCAAAGTTAATGATGGCTATGTTGAACAGATCACTGAAAAAGCTCGAGAAACTAGGATAGCAATCTCTTGATATCGATACTGCATCACATAAAATGGGAATTTGAATTAGATATCAAGTTGAATTACCCTCATCTAAAAATGCAACTTATTGCTTGCCCAGCATGTCCGTATACAACACTGTGCGTATGCTGGATACATGAACGACACATAATGACTGCAAATTTTTGTCTTTGAAAAGTCATTCATTTCTATTGATTGAAATTCGTTTTAAAAGTTATCCATACACAAAAAATTGGCAAATTAGGAAAAGGATACGCACTCAATACCTGAATTTTGAAACTATTTTCAGGAAAAAAATTGCAGCTCTAACCTAAAAAAATTGTTCACGAAGCAGGAACACAGTACTAAAGTAATTACAATCTGCAGATAATGAACACAACTTCCTCTATTTAACACGTTGACTGAGATGGGTTAAACAGATGCTCAATATTCAAATCAAATTTAAAGTCAAAAGTTGTTAGCAATTTTATAAATACCAAACATTAACAGGGTCCATTAAAAACAATCAAATCTAAACGATTGTTCAAATTTTTCGAACACCCCATCGATGGGTACAAAATACACATCGAAAGGCTTTTCGGCACTCCTGCTTTTGCGGTGGTGAAGCTAGCTAGTATGGGTGATAAAAATATTTTCATAGATTGCTCCATTATTTCAATCGAGCATTATGAATGGTTTTCAGCTCATTTACCTACGGAGAGTGAAAGAGTAAAATGCAAGCTAAATTAATAGGAGACTTCCCTTTGAAATCTTTTCTGCTTGTCTTATCCCGTATCGATAATCACCCCAGGTGCGGTAGCCACACTACTCCCACACGACACAGGCAGGCGGCTAACATTAACAACCAGAAGACAGTCGCGGAGGTAGCCACACACTACACCCGCACCACTCAGGCAGGCAGCTCACATTAACAACCAGGAGACAGTCGCGGCTGTAGCCACACACTACACAGGCAGGCAGCTCACATTAACACCAGGAGACAGTCGCGGCTGTAGCCACACACTACACCCGCACTTCACAGGCAGGCAGCTCACATTAACAACCAGGAGACAGTCGCGGCTGCGGGAGGTGCGGATGGTGAGGCGCCGCCACACGCCCTCCTGCGTCACCGGGTCCAGCGCGGGGAGGCGAGAGGCCCGCAAGAATGTCTCGAACGACTGCACATCAGTGGTGAAAGTGGTGGTAGTCATACCTTCATGAGGAAGTAAAGTAATTTGCCATCGCTCTGCAGACTACGTACATTTCGCACAGAAAGTCACCTTTGAGAGAACATGAATGCAGTGAGTGTACGTGTGATGAACACGTGCTTGGTGAATGTGTACTTGTCATATACAAGCGCGATAAATAGAGCTCAATATCTCATATGCCTTTTATATTATTATTCAAGAATGAACTTACACTTCACAAGATTTGCTGAAAACTTTATAGCTGCTTCATCGCTTGACGTGGAAGGTATTTATAACTTACGTTGAGTGCCAGAACTTGATGCTGCAAATATCCATGTCAAATTACTTCCTAAAATTTCACATGAAGACGCAAAATAATATTGTTCTGTTTCATACAGAGAATCGTGAATTTTGACGCAGGACACACAGTAGAGGTGGGTTTGCTCTCAGCCTCGCAGCAGCACACATAAATGTTTCCAGATCCAACAGGTGGACGAGTCTATCAGCAGAGTAGTTAGATGCTTTTTAGACACAGGAGATAAAGGATCTGTTAGATTCCATCATTTTAGATACGCTAGAACTCCTACAACTGGATCACCCGCGATGTTAGTTACAGAGTGTGGTTAGGTGTAAGGTAAGAACTAGCCCAGTGAAACTAAAGAAATTTCAAATTGAAGAATTATTTTTAATCTATGTAAGATACATAATCACATTTTATACAATTTACCATGAAATTAACTTCTTGTTCTATTAAAAAAAGACCGCAAAGCTTTCAAAAGTATATTCTTTCTGCCTTCTTATGTTAAAGAGAACTGTCCTCTCAATTTTACATCCACCCATTAGAACACTAAAATCTTTGCCTTTATTGCATTTTTCTTGAATTTCCCGTTCATGAAGCGATGTTAAATTTACTTGTCTTTATTTCAAATTAGATATCAGTACGAGTGTGTTGATAACATCAAGTTCCAAACGTTCTGCGATGTAATGGAAATACCGCCACTAATGGAGTATGCAGAGATAATGGTAATTAATACTACTTCAATGCAAGGGATCCTCAAAAGATATCCATGTAAAATTTAGGTTGTGAAGATGTTCCAGTTTAAGAGTGAAAGGTTCACGTTTGAGGATGACCAGTTACAGTAAGCCCCGATTTGAGTGCATTCCAGTTTCAAGAATTCTGGTGTACATTACGCAGATTAAGTTTTCTCTATGCAAAATCGGCAGATGCTTTAAAATAGAAGAACAATTGGAGGGCAAATATGCAGAGTGGCCTAACCCACAAATCAGTGGTCAAAACTGGCAGAATGTATTAAGTGATAATTTCACCTCATAGCGGCGTAGATGTCTATCAGGTAGAGTGGCCTAGTTCCTAGTTTGTTCCTAGTTAGTAACTTGGAAAGGAAAAGCCAGTTTGGCAACCCTGCGATGAACACCACGCTTCTAACTTGGGTGCCCTAAAATTCTGTGTTTTGTTGGTTAGGCCACTCTGCAAATTTGCCCTCCAATTATAGGATTATAGATGCAGTAGCACATAATTAGACAACCACACTAGACAGAAAATCTAACATGTATGAATATTCAGTGAAAGAATATGCAATAGGACTCAATTACTAATACACAAAGCCAGAAATATTCACTCGACCAGCTCATGCAGCGTATCACGAACACACGAGTCACAGACATGAGCTGAAAGCGACACTCCTCTCTACATCAGGCAGTAACCTGGCTCTCAAGAAATAGAGAGAAAACTGAGAAGTGCACGACAGCATGTGCCTAAATGAACTTTCCAATGAAAACAGCAACCTTAAAAAATAATTTCCTACATAGAAACATGATTTAGATTAATGGAACAAAAAAAATATTTTTAGCATGGCACTGATCCAGAAAAATGAAGATATCCTTTCATAGAGTAGCAACACACGGAGCAAATAGTAAGCAAAATTCTCTCACAGCGTGGGTACTTCAAAAGATCAACATTTGAGATCAGAAGAGCAATTATTGAGTTTACCTTGGCGACCTCCTTCATGACGCGGCTGATGTGCCTGAGACCATCAATGGGGAATACGCTGACGTTGCCGTCTTTGATGCCTCCCACACGGAAGCCCACTGATACCTGCTGGGTATCGTGGTTCATCCCTGCCAATTTAGACTATGTTAATTGAGGGTGTGTCCAGTTATCGAAATGGGCAGTCTCTTCAAATTGAAGCTGTAATTCATTAGTAAAATTGGATTTTAAATCTACAAATTCAGCAAGTGCATTGATCTTTTGATTTCTTTGTTTTTGTGTTAGGACATCGGAATGAATTCCTATTAACATAATTAAACCAAAACCAGCATGCATGTCCCCTCAAAAATGACCAGATTCGTTAATGTCTGATAAAGCACATAACTAATCTAATCAGACCACTGATTTAATCTGAGTTACAGTAAAGGTAAAATATAAGTAACTGGTAATCGTATAAAACACCAAGACAATCAAATTACTTTTGCAACTGAAAGACTGTGGACTGAATTTCCCATATACAAATCTTACAGTTGTGGGCACAAACCCCATGTACATCCACCTAAACAACCCCTTTGATTAAAATATTACCTCTGCACGCATGTCATAAAGAAACCTGTATCACAAATACGCTGATGAAGCACTTCCAGCTGTTTCTGAAAACAAGGCGCGACACTGACAGACAAAAATAAAATATACATTTATTAATATCTGATTGCCAATATTATTAACATTTAAAATTCAAGAAACATACATGAAGTGAAGTTTTCTAGTTTTCAGTCTACAGGGTGAATTGGGATGGATAGAGTAACAAATCAAGCAACAAACTGCATATTATTATGATTGGGAATGTTAATTTATTGTTAAATTTGCTATAAGAGAAAAAATGAAAGTTTCAGTAGAAATTGAAAAGAAGTTCATCAGTTGGCTGATACTGAACATATAATTCAATTCAAGTTACGTAGAGCAAAATTAACATAATTGGAAATTAAAATTGACATTTTTCAAGATTACATTCATTTTCAAGATTCATTTTAATTATATGAACACTGAGTCTTCCTTTAAAACACAGCACATGAAAATGAATGCTTTTGAGATACAAGCATAACATTTCTTTCACAAAGTTGGTAGCTAATGAACAGTCTTGTTATTTATAAAATATTTGTTAAGTTCCTTTATTGCTCAATCATTTGTCATTGAGGTCACCAAGTCCTCAAGTCACGACACATGAACACGAGTTCCTCAAGCAACAAGAGGCGAATTTTCAAAAACTCACCGATGCAGAACTCGCACATGTTCCTGTAGCCGTCCTCTTCAGGTGAGGGAATGACCGGATCCAATTCGCACACCTGGGAGGCACGCAAATATAAGTTTCTGTCAACCCAGCTATGGTTGATTAGCTGCTGCTGCTGCTGTAAAGATGTAACTGTGGTGAGTAACAAAACTTAACACGTTCACTGTCAAGGCCGCCAAATGGAGGCCTCTGGCATGTCTTCAAAGGTAAGGTTGTAAGTAGCAGAGTTTACAAGCGACTCTACTACTCTAAAAATGATTGTATCTTTCCTAAGAAGTATGAAAATGTAATATCATGATAATATTTAACCTAGTATGCTTAAATCTCTTCTAAAAAATATGTTGAAATCATTGAAATGTTGTTCATTCACACCGATACGTAAATGAGCAATGTATCTACTCTTACACCACAGTAGGCAGTCAATGTGTTAACACTGACGCATCCAGAAAAAATCCCTCATAGCAAAATAATTCACGACAGAGGGTGAAGAATGTCTCGCACATCAATTTACACACAAAATTACAGCACTTAACAACTTGGAGATGCAACAGAAATGAATATCCAAAACATTATAACAGCATTTTGTTTTCATATGACATCTAGTGCAAGCAAATTCCAGCTGAGGTTATCAACACTCACAGCTCCTTTCCTTCGTATCATCTGCCAGCGCACAAACTCGCCAATGGTGGGGTTGGCTCGCACTATCTCCTGGCCGAGCTTTTCAAGGATGTCCCGAGCCGCTTCTTGCTTCTTTGCCAGCTGCACACGCAGGAGAGCAGGGGAAGGGATTTTCAATGTAAACCAAAGTAAGCCAACACGAAAGGGGTGTGAATATCTCTAGTATAGACACAAATGAGCCAGGGGAAGAGGTTGAATATTTCTCTACACAAACAGAAGTAGAGGGTAGGGAGCAAAATAATTATAGCATGAAAAAAATCAGCCACAGTCTGGAGGACAAATTTTTTTCCTGAATTAAATAAAATCAATTCCTCATGGGCAGACATAAAATTAAATACTGACTTCACAAGAGTTAGCTCTGACAATCAGAAGATGACCAGGTTGTGTTGATGAAAAATAACTTATTATTCATGGATTGGATTTTTGCACTACTAACTATTATTCTGCAAGTTGATTTGAGACTTCTTAACCACCATACAGGTGATCTCAAGAAGGCAAAGAGAAGGGACCATTTAGTATGGATTGCACTAAACCGGGAATCTATGCACAAGGTGCGCTCATAAAAAAGCAAATTAGCAAGGAAGAAGAAGAAAAGACAAAGAAGAAGTAGCAAAGAAATGATCTAAATTTAAAAATCAAAAATGGGCTCATGGGAAAGAAGTCCTGATGGCCTGTCTATTTCCCACGTAAATTAACAGTCTCTCCCATGTAGGGACGCCATTCCCCGAAACACAAGACAGCAAAGCATAATTGACCTAAACCTATCGTCAATCCTATGCCTCCTGAGAGGTCACACTGCATAACTCCTGCTCTCCTGCTGCAACCGACAGCAACATGCATACCAGCATACAAAACAGCAACACGTGCACCAACACACAAAACAGCAACACGCGCACCAACACACAAAACAGCAACACGCGCACCAACACACAAAACAGCAACGCGCGCACCAACACACAAAACAGCAACACGCGCACCAACATACCAAACAGCAACACGCGCACCAACATACAAAACAGCAACACGCGCACCAACATACAAAGTACAAGCCCAGCAACATGCGCACAAACATACAAAACCAGCAACATGCGCACCAACAAAACAAACTCTACCAGCTCACAAGCAACACACACCTGTTGCTCGTAGGACATGGAGGAGTATGGGATAACACTTCGTGCCAACTTTTCCTCCATCGGCAAATTCTGTGTTTCCTGGCAGGCATCCTGGAGGTTAGAGACAGGCTGTGGCTTCTGGAATAAAGGAGTAAATTTTAGAGTTGCCAAACAGTGGGAGAAGCAACAAAGCTGTTGTCATTACTGCTTGCCACAGATGGGGATGTTAATCTATCTAACCTAATGATACCCGTCTTGTGTTTATTTATATATTTATTTATATAGTTGTTTGGTGTCCGCTTCTTAAGAAACATATGATGCCTGAGTGTGCGGTATCATGGATACCGAATTCCTCAGTGTATTGAAAGATGGCCTCACATGCATTGATATGTTTGACATTTTATCAGGATAGGTTAGCAGAGGTTAGATAATGTTGACAGAATTTTTTCACGGGTTCACCTAGCCCAAGGATGACATTGTCTGTGGAATTTCCAAGGGTCCTGCTACTACCTAATAATAACCTTGGTTTATTTGTTTGGAGTCATTTCTCTGTCACGCTCATAAGTATAGTTATAATGACCGTATCTGTGATACAATTTCACCATTGCGCATGTACAAGAATATTTTTTATCACGGGTACTGTTAACATGGATTTATTTGATTGTCATCCACATCTGGAAATGTGTTCAAGAAAGGTAATGAATCCCGTCATTTTTGGCGGGCCGTGCACCCTAGTACTATAATAAGAGCCACGTGCATCCGTTTGTCTGTCTATCTGTCTGTCCGTCCGTGTGTCACACCCAACAGCCGAAAGTGGGTGATGAGCATATCTGTGATACAAGCTTCATCAACTCCACAATTTTCCGTGTATTAACCCAGCAGATTTGGAGTCGGAATGAATATCACGTGCATTGTTAGAAAATAGTCTGTCACATGATTTGTCGAACATTATTATACATTTTGATGGGTCGTGTGCACTCAAATAAATAATACGGGATGTATTATTTTTCATCAGACATACAGAATATGTGTAACCAGAATACAAACTAATCGAGAGTTGAGAGCTAATTTTCATCACGATGATAGCATTGAAGTCTTTGCAATTAAACAAAAAATAAAATGAAACATAGCGTCAGAAACTAGACTAAAATTATAGCACTACTCATAGGTACCACAATTTGGGACAAAAGCTTTTCAGCACTTGTAACTTCCCTCTTCATTTTGAAATATTTCCATAAACACCAGAAATATTCACTTCAATAAAATAAAGAAAATACAAAACAGACTAGTTAGGAATATAGAGGACATCTGTCACACACCAACATCATCCGGATGTCTCTTCTACAATTCAGTTCCACAGCACAATGCTGGTTTCATAAGGGTTTAAAGGTTTCAGATGCACAGAACTGATAAACAATAATGAATCCTAGTTAACAAAGTCGAGTTCCTTCTGCAGGGTGAGAACCCCCATCTGGACTGCACCACAATCAGAAACAATTGCTCTCCACTCATTGCTTACCAATGCGTAACATCTATCTTACTCTAACATATTACCTCGGTTGCACAACACCCTTCAACCACATTCATCCTTATACTGGCCAACACTACAGTGGGTGCAGTGACAAATGGACTACACTACAGTGTGTACAGTGACATATGGACTACACTACAGTGGGTACAGTGACATATGGACTACACTACAGTGGGTGCAGTGACATATGGACTACACTACAGTGGGTGCAGTGACATATGGACTACACTACAGTGGGTGCAGTGACATATGGACTACACTACAGTGGGTGCAGTGACATATGGACTACACTACAGTGGGTACAGTGACATATGGACTACACTACAGTGGGTACAGTGACATATGGACTACACTACAGTGGGTACAGTGACTTATGGACTACACTACAGTGGGTACAGTGACATATGGACTACACTACCGTGGGTAGTGACATATGGACTACACTACCGTGGGTGCAGTGACATATGGACTACACTACCGTGGGTGCAGTGACAAATGGACTACACTACCGTGGGTGCAGTGACATATGGACTACACTGCTAGTGGTTGCATCAACTAATACACTAAACTACAATTGAATGTCGAAATCACAACAAAAACTATTTTTCAGTCAGAATGCTGTATCACTCACGCAGGAATCAAGTTTTGGAAGGCCTTGCACTTCCATCGTGTAAGGGTCAGTAGTGGCTTCATTTGCTGTCATAAACTCTGATATTTCTCTGCAATATTCAGGCAATTAATAATTCTATATTCCGTGACTTGACAATTTTCTTGGGCATTAAATTATTTAACTTATAACCATTAATTACTAGGAAGAAATATTCTTGTTCCTATCAAATTTGCAAAGGACCAAAAATAGCAAACATTCTTTTCAGAGTAAAAACATGCATGCATGACAAAAACAAGAATTACATAATTAAGATTCATGCTATATAGTCCAATTACATTTAAAGGTTGTTCCAAAATTATGAACACTGAGCTAAAAAATTAAATTAATAAGTGGCAATGCTTCTATCATCAACAAAATAGGCTTGCATTGCAACCTATGTCAGTTATATGATATACAATGCATCCCCAAAAGTATCCTTGATTTGATATCCTAACTATGGAAAAAATTTGGATTGCATTATAATTAACAAAAGTGTTTGACGAAAAAGAGGTACTTAGATTAAAAGTCATCCAAATAGTACAGGTATAATCATAGAACTTGAACTTGAGGGCCAACAACGTCGGGGCCTTTGTAACGGCCCACAATTCCCTCCTCAAAACTCACAATATTCATACAAAAGATCATAGGCTCTAGAGAATTTAGATTAAATAGATTTGTTACTGGCTATATATAACACTGGGCAAAAAGAGTTCCCATCATAAAATATGAATGATCATAATTACTCAAGACACTATTTGTCTTCCATAATATAAATGTAGCACCAACTTTCAGGCATGAATAATTTTCTCTAAATAATTCAGTAATTCATCAAAATCTTGAAATCTTTTAGGAGTTATCAAAAACTTTTTAAACATCAGGCAAGTAACATTAAATGCACCTATAATAAAATAAATAAAAACTAAAAATACTCAATACAATCTTTTTGAGTGTCATTCTTAATGGTAATAAACAATTCTGCATCAAAATAGTGCAAGACAAAAATCCATTGAGCCCTTTGTGTCATCTTGCCTTAGTTCTTCTTGGTCACCATTTTTGCTGTCTTCTGTGATTTTGTTTTGAAGCTCATCTGTGTCCACATGATTTTGAAGGGCTGAATAAGAGCCCAACATTTTAATGGCTGTTAGGGTATGCAAACACCAACTTTCCTGCACAAAAAAAGTATATGAGGCTCAATATCTAACTTCGATAAAAATTTTACCAAGACACACAGTGACACAACAATACAACAAAAAGATAACAGATATGAACACATCAGTATCATTTGGTTAACTATTTTGAAGCTCATTAATTATCTTTATAGCCAGGATAACTATTGTCAAAATGCATCACTACCTGAATTTTGAAATGTATGAACTTTGTGATCAATGCTAACTTTCAACAAAAAATTATCAATACATGATTGATTATAAATCAGTCTAAGCCATTCTTTACTACAACAAAGATGTTCAAAGAGAGGAAGAATGAAAGCACCATTTAGGATGGCATTAATAAAACATGGAATCTATGCACAAAGGGTGTTTCTGCAAGGGATCCTGTGTGCATAGAAACTATGATAAGAAGGAAGGCAATGAAACGAGATAAATTAGGGAAGAAAGTCAGAGATGCTGAAAAATAAAACAGCAGAAAACCAAAACAAAGATGGTTCTTAAAACAAAAATAAACATTTAATTTCGACAAAATGAAGGCCTACTTTAAACTTAACTCTCTGCTGAGGGACTTGCATTTTTTCCCCTGAGAGTACTAGTGTACTAACTACCATAGATCTAATAGTTGTATCCCCTTGAGGTGTATTAAGACATATTAAGTTGCTCAAAACTCCCCCGTGTGTGTTTTGTAGCATTTAATCATACATAACAAAAATAAGTCTGAATAAGGCTTTTACTAAACTTTACAATATTTGAGAGGCTTCTGATGATAAATTTCAATATCTTGAGGGACATTTATAAACTTCATGAACATTGCACATCAAGACAGCATTATTGCATTGAAGATAACCATCAAAACTCAACGGTTTAGCCTAACTACTATGTAGCCAAAATTCTGTCATCCTGACAATTACACATCTGCAGACTGAAAACTGAAACCAAACTAAAATAACTGAAAAAATAACTATTTAAATTAACCATGATAAATTTTTAAATTTAATCTAAAAAAATCATACAGTCGAATAAAATTAAACTAAAATATAACCTAGAAGCTTTCCTCAATTAACTAGACGCAATCATAATTTTTAAAATAATTACCGTTTCTTAATGCCTGCAACGATGTCATAATCCAATACCAAATAATGTCTTTTTAATATTGATGTGACTATTAGTTCCACTGCGTGGTAAGTACCACATAAATGCAAACCGCTAATGGGAAATAATGTTAACACGATTCAACAACTATCCGTTCTACCAGAACTGCTGCTTTCGTACGTAAATCGTATAATGTACAGTACTTGAAGGATGCATTGCAAAAATAATTGAAGATGGTATCTTTGCAAGCTCGTACTCACGGTTAACAGAAGCTCGTACTTAGTACAGAAATGGGACTGCCTATATGTATTAATCCTTGGTTGAATGTTACTTTACTCCAAAAAGAACAGTGTTCGGTATGTTGATGCTCTGATAATCTTTTAGAAAATTACTTTAATATCCCCACAACCCAATTATTTTCAGCAAATAGGTTTTTAAAAATAAATATTTTCTGTTTATATATATAAAAGTGCTGTCAATAGGTTGACGCAAGCGTAATCGACCTTCAATTACCCCTTCAATCGGTTTCATCAAAACTCATTCTTAATTGAGTTTCTGAAGAGGAAAGTCTGTCGTTATTGTTTTAGAATGGTTTTCAAATCTTCTTCTATATCTACCAACGAAAGACTGACGTAATACTTGATCAAAGTTATCCAAAACTTAAAAAGTTACCAGTGCTTGAGCTTGAGTCATTCAAACTATCTATCAATCACCGTCAACGCATGGTTCAGTCGTCAAACAACTTCTAGACGGTCAATCATGCGTTAGTCAAGCGATGGCGTGAAGTTTTTGATCAAATTGATTGATCGTCTTGGGCCTGCTCTAATGGCACGAAGTAATCAGGCTCACACGTCAGATCAGGCCAACCATGGGGATATTTTCAGTGTAGTATATGAAGCTCCTCCTTATGCTGCGCTTACATTGTATCTCTTTTCGTTTGTTTCGACACTCACATCATTGAGTTGGTCATCATTGATGACCAACACTCAGAGTGTCGAAAAGACTGTCAATGTTGAGCTTTGCTGTTGAGGAAAAGAAGAACTTAGTCATAATTCCACCTTAACTTTTGTGCAGAAAATGAGCACGATCTCTGTGATTGCATCCTACAAGGTGCTAATCAATCAATTCGCAAATTGTTGAGATGGGATTAACAAAAGAATCATTTCGTAACTTGTACCAACTTGATTTACATAAAATATATTTAGACAAGTTAGAAGCACTATAATTGAGAAGGTTTCTTAACTCTTTCAGTGTTTTTTCCATGATAAATAAGGAACATAGAGATGGTAAAAATGTTTAAATTTTTAAAAGATATCCTGAGGTATCACGGTTATATAGAATATTACCCGTGATGTCGTATATAAAACGATGAGGGTAGTGGTGTATTTTTCATTATTGAGAATAGATTAACAGTTCTAATATTCTAGCTTATTTGCTAGCCTATACAATATACCCGAAACTAGCTTAATCTCTATTGTCTACTTATTTTAAGCTCCAAGTGATCAATATGTTAGGAACAACGATCGTCATAGCAACGGTTAATGGAAAATAGTGGCGATGAGTGTCAGGCCAGCCTATTGTCATGCTTGGAGTGATGAATGTGACAGGCTTGAGCTGTTGTCATGGTAACAACAAAGTGGCAATGGCGGCGCAAGAGCAAGTGAGCCCTTGTTCGGAGTGATGAATGTGACAGGCATGAGAGGTAACCATGGCAACCTTAAAGCGGTGACGACGGTGCAATAGCAATTACGTGAGTTCGGGCAATGTTTGGAGGGATGAATGTGACAGGCCTAAGCAGTTGTCATGGCAACGGGCAAAAGCAGTAATGGCTACGTAGCAGAGAGTGAGCTCGGGTGATGTTTGGAGTGATGAATGCGACAAGCATTGACGTTGTCTTGGCAACGCGGTATAGTGATGGCGCTCAATGTAGCTGAAAAGTTTGAGCTGAAAAAGATGTATATGAAAAAAGTGAAACAATAATATGACAATGCATTTCCTTGGTCTAGTTGTTCTAAATTTGAGAGAGCTTATAAATACGAAATAAAAAAAGACAGTGACATATTGATAGAGAACGCTTGGAGTTTGAAGCTATTTTAGAGTGAAGGAGACGCCATGTAAGAATAAGTAATAGAGCTGTAGTAAGGAAGAAAGTAAGTCTTGTATTTTAACCCTCATTGATATATGAACTGTGGAGTGATATGTACGACTGACAGCTGAAGTGTGGTGAAGGTACGGTCATACAGGTAGTGCAAATTCACTAAAATGCAAGAGTGACATACATGACAAATCAAAATGGTCGTTACGATTTTTGTATGGGTAATTAAAAACGATGTTGCACATTGAACAAACTTTCTATCTGTTGCCTGATTTAAATTAATATCTGTATCAAATAATAGTGAGAACATAATAGTAACGTCTCTATGCAGATTTCAAGAACCAGTACGAAATTTTTAGCATCCATGAATTTACAGCAGCGGGTATCGATAAGAAACCTTCTTTAATAGTCAATCCGTTCTTCAAAAAAACTTAACGTACATAGACAACTCTTTAATTTTGTATAAATGTAATGGAAGTTTGCGATAATCTGTTAACGGTCATTTTATTATTAAATCAACAGCAATCAATGATTCCTCTAGAATTAATCCATTGTTTGAAAGCCACTTATCAATAAAAATATTCCAAAATTATAAAATTATCTCCTTTTGTGCTTTTCCGAAACAATATGTGTTTCCGAAACATTTATAGTTAAAATTTATCGTAAAAGTTCTTCCAAAGCTATGAACAATTTCCTTTAAGAGGAAAAAATCTCGATATTTTCGTCAAAGAAAGAAAACATGCAGGTCTTCCATCACTTGAATGTTGGTCCAGTGAGACTAGAATAATAATTGTTCTCCACAAAGGAAGCATCCGTGAGCATCTTCTATAGGGTGTCTCCAAGCTAATCTTCACAGACGGCTGAACTTCGTTCTTTACTTATGTCGATGAATCTTGCTTTTCTCCTTCGGACGCGTACGACACTCTCATGAAAATAGGCTTGCTCGTTGAGGTTGCCTAGTCCTTGTGGAGCTTCCAAGCTACGTCTCTCCATGGTGTCTCACAAGTTAAGATTTTGGCATATTTTTTTTTGTTTTTTTAAATCATTTGTTTCGACAAGTAATTTTGGGTATTACGACACCCATGTTGATAATATATCAACTAAGGATTTTTTTATTAGGACATTTTAACAACCAATGATGTTTTCTGCATTATCTTTATTGGAAATAAATTGTTTCTCTCTAAACAATTTCTTTTTATCCAACTTTACGCTCATATACCACCATCATTCTCTTGTTCTTGGTCTCTAAATTTTAGCCAAAGAAATATCATATTTCAAAATTGACGACAATCAAATTTTTAGGCAAAATATAATAATGTAGGATTTCAGGTATTATTCTTTGAACTGTCTCGTCAAACTCATGAGAAGGACTAACTTAAAATATGTTAGGACTCTACATCATTATTCATAATCCGGGAATAAACTTTCAATCGTTTACCTGTTTAACAATTTAACTTTGATGTTTATGAATTTAAGTCAAAGAATCTGCAATCAAAGAGACGAGACCGTTAATGATTTCAAACTTTAAAAGTGAATCATTTACGCCTTTGATAACTTCGTTAGTTAATGATAAGAAGATTGACGATTTAGTACACAGCTCGTTAAACGTTTAAATGTTGTAATTTGCGCATACGCTTGCATATTTAGTGTTCTTGTGTGCGTAAAATTTAAATGCCTTTAGTTTTTTCCTATTAGAAATAGATTAGCTTGGCGTACATCTTAATAAATTTTTACAGAATTAGTGTTCCGTAGTTTAATGTTAACAAGAAAATTTTTTTTCTGAAATCATTATTACTTCTCTGAAACATTTTCACTGATCAGAATGTAGAGCAATTGGGTTGACTGAGAGCCAAATTTTACTCGAAAATTCAATGTTCGTATATTATTGATCGACACTCAAATTTATGAATAGGTCTTAAAAATTTCAGACGGTCGTTCACCACTAGGATTGCCAGATTGGCCATTGCATGGCCAATATACATAAAATTGACCATTGTTTGAAACCCATGGCCATGAGAAATTCACATGGTCATTTTTAAAAAAATCGCACGATTCAAGAAACAGAAGACGTGTAACATCTCGAGGATGTGCTATGGTCGTAATATTGTCAAAGTGAGTGAAAAGTTTATTAGTATTGTTATTTTTACACGAAACAATGTGTGTATATATTTTGTAGTGGCCATTTTGGCCAACTCTTCTCGTAAAATGTGGCCATGAGCAGACATTCATCTGTAACCCTGTTCACCACAGTGCTACACCTATGCCTTCCACCGTATTCGTGACAACCTTCCTTAGTGGTCAAATGAGTCACTCCACATATAACCACTATGCACCCAGAGAAGGATCGTATTATTAATTTTTCTTTGACGATTTTCTCTGTTTACTATGAATATTATTCTTCATGAATATATTGAAAGTTCCTGCTTCATTTCAAAGCACAACTACCATTGTATTCGTTCTTACAATTGAAACTGTCTGGGATGTTAAATTCGTCAACCGATGCATGGCTGGCATATCTGATTCCCAGTCACGGTATACCATATTACCGGCTGCCATCGCTATCAAGTTGTGATAACAGCCGCTCATGGCTCTTGCATTGATCACTCCAAAAATGGCTTCAACCTTGCCTGCTACAACTATCGTCGCCATTGTTATTCGCTTGCAGCCATTACAACCACCCATAGCTGTCACATTCTCCACTTCAAACATGACTACGAGCTTGCTCTCTTCAGTGAGCGGCGCTATTGCTATACTCTTGTTGTTATGGCAACCGCTTTCGCCTGCCACATTCATCACTCCAAACATGGCTACGAGCTTACCCACTACAGCGAGCGGCGCCATTCTTATACTCTTGTTGCCGTGACAACCGCCCATGCCTGTCACATCCATCACTCCAAACATGGCTACAAGCCTACCCACTACAGCGAGCGGCGCCATTGCTATACTCTTGTTGCCATGACAACCGCTTTCGCCTGTCACATTTGTAACTCCAAACATGGCTGCAAGCTTTCTCACTACAATGGTGCCATTGGTATACTCTTGTTACCATGACAACCGCCTATGCCTGTCGCATTCATCACTCTGAGCATAGCTGCCGTGATGCTTACCACGGTCCACGGTATGTAGAGCTTACCCACTACAGCTCCGCCATTCTTCCACAGATGTTACCATGACAACCGTCAATGCCAGGCGCTTTCATAACTTTAATTAAACACGACTGCAAGCTGGCTTACGACAGCGCCACCATTGCAATACTATTATTTCTGTAGCGATAACTATAGCCCTTAAGTGTCACATTCATTAATTCAAAGAGAGCTGCAAACATGCGTCTACAGTGCTGCTAAATGCTACGAAGCTCCCATCTTGTCAACGGTCTGCCTGTGCTTTATCTAAACCCGTCATTTGACGACTGGCTCACTCACTTAACAAGCACCGACATTGTTCATTTATCAGTGTCAGGGCTTAAGAACCTCCCACGCCAGTCGCGATTAGCACTCTAAACACAATTCATTACATTGGAAAAAATAACATTTAATTTTATATAAGCAACAACTTAGTTACCGTTGTAAATGATCTGCTTTTCACTCACATTATGCAGGACTAGCTATTTCAGTTTTCAAGGGAAAAACTATACATGTGCATGGAGTACCTGGAAGTACCGACTTTTTATGAGTTCTAGGGAGATAATTCATCACCATTCAAATTATTTAGTGACATTGGTGAAAACCGCAATTCTGCCTGGTAATTCTTTATTCTCATACCTTATTAAATATTTTGAGACGTATTTATGTTAGCAAACAGGGCACGAGTTTTAGATAATATAATGCACTATTTATATCAGCCCTTAGAGTAATCTATATATTTGCTCAAGGGGTGTGTGATTGGGACTAGGGTTACTAAAACACATTGAGTGATCTGAAAAATCGCCTCAAATTTTCATTTTGTAGGTATAAATGTTTTTAAAGGCTTCTCATTACAAAAAGAAAGTTTCCTTTGAAATAATTCACCAGAAACTCCTCTACCCCTAGTTACAAAATTCTCCGGGTATTACCGACCAAATGCAAGTGCAATGGTTCAATGTCTTCTACCCGGGCAAGCAAAGACGTTAGGGCCGTGAGTTAGGGCGTGTTGGCGAGCAATAGCTTTTGTGATTAATATGTAACTATGTCTAACGTGTGTAAGTAATTAAGTAATTTTGTTAGTGATTCTTATAAAGCACAAGACAACCAATCACGAGAAATTTTAAAACTCTTTTTATCAGCTTTCCTGCTGTTGCAAAAGACTTCCAAGTTCAATTTTATAGAAACTACATTCAAAACACGTACGCTTCGTAACAACTTTTAATATTTGTCTTCCTTTAAGGTGAAACATTTCAGCAATCTACTTTGAAAGAAAATTCAAACGTTTAAATTTAGCTTGTATGTAATAAAATTGATTTTCATCACAATGGGGATGCTGCGGATGACAACAAAGTGGACAAATAACTAAAAACGCGTCTCGATTATTTGCGCTCAAGGGCTACGGTGAGTGTGGAAGCGAACGACTGAGTAGTTGCATATATTCAAAATAAGTTCGAAATGCTTGATGAAAATAAGTGTATACTTTACATGATGGATTGATGTGTGCCGATAAAGAAACGGGGACTCGCTAGTTTAAGGAGTTTTTTGAAATTTCATTGGCACTTATACAAAAGAAATTCGTGCCGTAGGAGCTTGCTGAAGAATGCTCTGTGCTAAGGAAGGAAGCACGGAAGCTTCAAAAATATTTCTTTTATTTTAACTATGAATCTGAGTTACTCATTTTTTCACGTTTCTTATTTCTTTCTGAGGTAAACTTTCAGATTTGAACACTTATAAATTTTACGAGTTACAGCGGTTGTTTTCTACTACTTATAGCCGTTGGCAACACTGCGATAAAAATTCAAATTGCGCTATGCACGGGCGCACATGTTACGGTTCGCATAATTCGTGATGGCTGGCGTCATGTCAACTTGTGTTTCGTGTGAATCTGATTATTTTAGAATAATCGCTAAATTCTTTGGAAGAAATGATGAAGCTATTGCATTTTTGAAAGATCACGGTATATTACCAAAGGAAGTCATATGTCCGACGTGTAATAAACTGTGTTGGTATCATGAAGAGAAAAATTTGTGGAAGTGCACTGGTTCTTACATAATTCCAAAGACAAAGAAAAGGAGATTTTGCGGCTACTCTGTTTCCAATTACAAGGGATCATTTTTATCACAAAGCAAAGTAGATCCTTGGAAAGTAATTCTAATTGTAAATCATTTTCTTAGTCGTCACTGGGATGTAGAAACCGTTGAAAACTGCCTTCATTTAAGTAGAGCAACGATTGCCAATTGGCGTTCATTCTGCAGTGAAGTAACTGAAAGTTGGTTTTCAAGTCAGGAGCCTATCGGTGGACAACAAATTGAAGTAGAAATAGACGAAACACTAATTGTGCACGGGAAATATGAAAAAGGTCGAGTGTTGAGCCAGGTGTGGCTTTTCGGAGGGATTGAGCGAATTTCAAAGAGGCGATTTGTGATACCTCTGCCTGAAGAGTTTGAGAAGAAGAGAGACACAGCGATGCTTATTCCTATCATTCAGAAGTATATTTTACATGGATCAATCATATATCACAACAAGTGGAAATCACATGATTCATTTCAAGAGCTTCAGTACATGCACTACATCATAAACCACAGTAAGAATTTTGTGGATAACACAAATCCATCAATCCACACTCAAACAATTGAAAGACTGTGGAGAGATATTAAAGAGGGTGTGAAACAACAAGGAGTAAGATCAGATTTTTTGTGTCAATATCTGTCCCGCTATTTATTTATCAGTGCACACAAAAAAGAATCTCTCTTGCATAATTTCTTTGTGGAAGTGAAGAAGCTGTATCCACTGCTCTCCGGGAAGGAATGTTTAAGCCCAGTACATCCCAAAATTGAATCTTCAGACCAAGAATGCTTTCTGCAGGTGAAGGTTAGTTCAATTGTTAAAATTATGCTAACCTAACCTTTAGAATAATCAGTAAATTCTTGGCAAGAAATGATGAGGCCATTGCATTTTTGAAAGATTACCAACGGGTCATTTGTACTCCGTGTAATAAACTATGTTGGTTTTGTGAAGACCAAAATTAACATACCGCAATAAGTCGTTAACCTTTTAACGCCCAAGTGGACTCTACAATCCTCTTTCAAAAATAGCCTCAATATATTGTATTTCTTATTAAATTAGTTTCTTAATGTGTTCTTTGGAGTTCACTGCCAAGTGGCAGTTCCTTCCTCATCCTGATATCAGTGATTACCTGATGCCGGCGCCAGTTTAGTGACGGTGGTTGTGATAACCGTAATATGATTGCAAAAATGCAGACGTTAAATGGTTGAACACTCATTTTTGACAGAAAGAGCATAGAAGAAAAATTGTTTATTTTGGTGTAATTACCATTGTAGAAGCAACAAAAATTGGAAAATAGATTGATGTGCAAATCTGAAAAAAACTTTTTCTTAAATAAACTTAAATCATGGTTTGCTTAAATAGCATCATTGAAAATAAACCAATCAGTTGAGTAATGAAGAACTTTTTAAATTTGAGTTGCCTGTTAT
Source organism: Platorchestia sp. MABIK (assembly GCA_014220935.1). Classification (NCBI taxonomy): domain Eukaryota; kingdom Metazoa; phylum Arthropoda; class Malacostraca; order Amphipoda; family Talitridae; genus Platorchestia; species Platorchestia sp. MABIK. The sequence continues at coordinate 41,316 of JACJUY010002703.1, forward strand.
CATTGTGTAGAAGTAGAAACATGTGACATTAATGCTTGACTGCATTGTTAAATTGAGCTCTCATTTTCTCATAAGCCTAAATGATTTAGCAACCAAGGTCAATGTTGAATTTAGGCCTTTCACGGAAAGTAAAAACTCCGTTTCAAAGAATCACTAAAGGAACACATTTAAAAATGGTTTACTTGAATGACATTCTGCTTGCTGATGTGTTATTTTTGAGTTATTCAACTTTGAAGTTATAAGAACGTCGCATATAAAAGTGAAGGAATGGACACGTAAATATGCTGTAATACGGTATTGACGTAACGATGGGTGAGGTGAGGGTAGGTTATGTTAGGTTAGTTAAATAAACTAGCCTAAAATAACATAAATTGACCTAAAATAGCTTACCTTAACTTACCCAAACCAAGGTTGTTAATTTCACACCAAGAAGTGGGCGTGTCCTGCCAGAAAAGTGGGTGTCACCCAGCAGTGCGGCGGCTAAGCAACCGACTATATAATGTTATTCCTATCTGAACGTAATTATTGCTATATTTAAAAAATAATGCATCAGCGAGCAGAATGTCATTCATGTAAAACGTTTTTAAATGTGTTCCTCAAGTGATTCTTTGGAACGGAATTTTTAATTTCCGTGAAAGGCTTAAATTCAATATTGACCGCAATCAAATGTTCAGGATGCATATTCAGGTTTAGGAAAACAATAAGCACTCGTGTATCATTCAGAGATTTTGTTTTTTAGGTGATTGCTGATTTTCTCATAAGGAAAAAATTTCCTGTCATAGTTATTGTATGTCTAATTTTTGCATTTGAAATGATTAAAAGTGTGGCATGTAGAAAAGGCAAAGATGAGCATATATAAGTGCGTGCTTACTTGGCCACACTAGTATATATATTTGTACGAAAAATTTCAGTGTATTGGTTGTTTTATATGATGTATTTATTGAAATAAATTCTCATTGCTGGTTTGTTTTCAGGTTGAGGAGAATTGAAGCAGCAGCACTGTCTTACCTGGAGAAGATGATTTGGAACATGATCAAGGTGACGAGGTGAATCCCAAATTTACAATGTTCATGAGTTAGCAGCAATTGTGTCAAGAGAGGCATTGTAATCAGTTTTGTGTAGCTGTTGCAGTTCTTTATTTCTATTTGATAACCACAACTTCTGCAAGGCATGATTTAATGTGTTATTAAAATATTTTTAGTCAATATTGAATTTAGTGCGTCAATGATTTTGGAAACTTATTGGTTATATTTAGGTAATTGGAGACATTTTAAGACGTTTCACATGAATGATATTGGGCTCACAAATGCTTACTTTTTGAGTTATGTCATAAACAAATTTCAGGTAAGAATAGCATTAACGGTGGTTTCGAAACGGCTTTTGGCTCTTTGCGTTGTTCCTGCATTGTTGAAACATGCGCTGTGTTTTGGCAGGAAGCCATCGTTCTTGGTATGGCCCCCCTCAGGGGGATACAACTTTTGTATCTATGGGAATTAGCGCTCTCAGGGGGAAAATGTGAGGGCCCAAGCTGAAAATTGGGTAGGCTTTCTTCTTGTTGAAATTAAATTTTTTTTTGTTATGTTAAGGATCACCTATTTTTGGTTCACTACTGTCCGGTTTTTCAGTACCTCTGACTTTCTTCTTCAACTTTTATCTTATTTCATGAACTTTTCTCAACTAACTGTTTCTATGCCTCTTCTGCCTAGATTTTTCATTCCGTTATCTTCATACTAAATGGTGCCTTCCTCCTTCTTCTCTTTGATACGCTCTTTTTTTGTAATGGTTAGGGAGGCTTAAACTAACTCATAATCTAATTTATAATCTAATCTATAATCTAATCTTGGAATGGCTAAGTTAAGTTATTTTAGGTTTACTTAGGTTAATTTATTTAACTGATCTAATTTTACCTTACCAAACCTTCCTATCGTTACATAAATACCGTATTTCAACTCATTTATGTGTCCATTTGTTCAATTTTATATATGGTGTTCCTATAACTTCAGAGTTCAAAATATCGAAAAGTAAGCATTTGCAAGCAAATTGTTATTCAGGTAAAACCTCTTAAAATGTCTCCAATTACATAAATATGGTTAAAGTTTACCTAGAAGCAAATGAAAGCAGCTGTGCAGAATAACAGGCTTTTAGGTTATGACTCAGCTGTGTACCAGCAAAATGTTATTTGATAATTTTACATAGCATCCAACATGTGTTGTGTGGCTAGGGTCTGGTCTGTGTGTTGCACTGGGAAAACACAAGTTTCTATATGTGGTACAAATTAGTAAGTTAACTTTGTTCCACCCCTACACTAAGATATGTGATTTGTGGTACATTTTTTCTCCATTTGAGAACAGTTTCTGTAAATAAATTATGGCTCTATTTGGGTAAAGTACTTTTTCCCACAAACATAAATGTACAAGTCCTTATAAAAATTGAGTAATTATGTTTGAGTGTATGCTTGGTACATATCCCAAGACACACTCGCCTTTCTGTAGTAATGCAGTCCAAATTTGAACTTTCAACTGTCTATAATGAGGCAGAGCACAGTTCAATTTCTTTTTCATAATGGAGATATTTCAAATTTTTCATTTATACGTTGGGAGAAATTCGTGTTCAATTTTATTCAACTTATCACTATTGTAAACATGGCCTGTATGTAAGTCTTGAATAAAAGTTATTTCCTAACCCCTCAGGGGATACAGCTATTGTATCTAAGGGAATTAGCACTCCCAGTTGAAAAATGTGAGGTCCTGAGCTAAGAGGTAGGTAGGCCATCTTTTTGTTGGAATAAAATGTTTTTGTTTTGATATATATTGTCTTTTTTGGGCTCATTTCTGTCCTGTTGTTCACCACCTCTAATTTTCTTTTGCGGCTTGTTTCTTGTTTCATAGCCTTTCTTCTTAACTCAGTGTTTCTATAGACAGAGAATCTTGTGCAGGAACACACCTTGTGCATAGATTCAGCATTCCTTTTATGCCATCCTAAATGGTGTCATCCTTCCTCTCTGAAGAATGCCTTTGTTGTGCTTAGAGATACTCAAACATCTAATTCAATCTAAGTATACTTGACCAATCATTGACACTGTTCAAAAATGATTTATTTTGCTATTTACTGATGCTTTGAACAATTACATAATTGGAAGATTATGAAACAAACTAGGTGAAGGGGCTTAAGAAAATTAACTTTTGTATCATGTAGAACTTATAGAATAGCAGTAATATAAGAACTCTAGAACACACTATGTATGTAGATTTACTAGAAATCTATTACAGAGCAACACAAGAATATAAACATTCTAAACCTTATGTTGCAGAGATTCCTTCAGGGAGCATAAGAAAGGCAATAGATTATTTAGGTTAGTTTGGTTAGTCTATCCTATGCTGTGGGGACTGGCATCTCAAGAAGGTGATGCTGTTAGCTTACCTCGGCTACTCTTGAAAATGAATCTGTAGAAGGGTCACTGAAGGAGCAAAAACTACATGCGGCAGCCATAATTTTACTGAGGAGCAAGTCAGCAAAGATAAATATGAAACATTTGAGTATGTAGTGCGGCCGACGCGGTTCGCCCCCATGGCGTAGCGATGGGAGCCCTGAGTTTAGAAACGGGCCAGCGCTGTAACTCTCCGCACCCCTCCAGCTCGTCTCAAGAAGTCGGAGCCAATACTTGTACCTTTGAGAGAAAATACATTTTAAATAGCGAGTTTCACTGCCTTGCATGGAAACTAAACGTTCTACTGAAGCTGCTCACTAAACTTAAGGAGAAAGATTTAATACTTTCTTGTACGAGCTTGCAGCAGCTAAACAATATTAGTGCAAACAGTGGCATTTAGTCAACCAGCTATAGTGGCAGTAAGGCTGTAAAAGAGCTTAAGCCAATTTAAGCCTCACGTTCATACGATGTACGACTCTGACTAAAACTAAGTTATAATATCCGTTCACACTGGCAATTATCAAAAATAATCAAAGCACTGAGATGGAAAGAACACCGCAATGAAATTGCTTCCCAACTCACCATAAAGGACGTGCTTAGGAGGCTGTTCCTCCGTGCAGTAGAGCACAAGAGGTACGCGCCGCCCGGGAAGTGCAGGCCCGCCGCAGCGCCCCCACCGTCGTGAGGCGAAGACAGAATGGCGCGGAGTTGTTGCTGGAACCTCCCCATGCCGCGTCAGGCCAAGAGAGCACAGAGCTGCCCCGGCTTTAATCTTCGACTTCGAGCTTCACGAAGAGCTTACATGTTTATAAATAAATTTATCCTTTCAAATTTGTTGACATCCTATTTTTGAAGATGCATAATAAACAAAAGTAGAATCCTTTAAAAAAAAATGTCTTGAAGTAAGGTCTCAGGTAGCAGGGTAATAACGATTCTGGTGTCCCGAAAACCGTGGAGTGCTGATGAAGCCTCCTTGCCTGTGGACCGAGTGCTGAAGCCCCCCCCCCCAAGTCTAATATTTTTCGGTGGAGCTCATTTGCGTTCTTAATCTGCAGGTGACTCAAGAAGAAGAGCGGTGTAATCAAGAACAGCAAATGTTTCAGGGTCAGGCTTGTTGGTACACAAGCCCAGCACAGGCGTTAACTCTTTCCATAGTGCGTTTTATTTATTCTAGTGAAATGAAATTAGGTTAGAAATTGTCACTAAAATTAAACATTTTAATTTGCCCATGACTATTTTTATTCTACACTCCCACACACAAAAAGTTTAGTTTTGTGAACTAGAACGGACAACTTGAAGTTAGAAATAATTTTACTAACACTACAATTCATACTAGTGCCGCAAGGCACTACGCCAAATTGGACATCAAGTGACGGCAAGTCTCGTCGCAACTTACGCGAGCTGCGGCACGCGGCGGGCGTGTTTGCGATGGTACGCGATCGGCGCGCAAGGTACGGGCCGCTCCAGGCGACGAAGCACGATCAGAGCTGGGACTGAGAAAAGGTATCAAACATTTTGAATGGCGCAATAACAGCTCACCAGTCTCCTTTAACTATTTCCGCTCCAGTTGTCTCTCAAAGATCGTTGACTACAACCTTTTGTACTTGGCGGAGGGAAAGTTCACGGGCTTTTGCATTGGATCTTTAATTAGGACAAGATCGTCCAGCTTCAAAGATTTGTTTTTTAGGTTTGTACCTATCCCTTACTGAAGTAGCTTGCTGAGCTAAATTGTAGAGAAATTCATCAGCGTTTAGCTCCAAAAGACGAGACCTAGCTTTACTAAGCTCATCATAGGCCGAGCATACGGTCCCTTTGGCATCAGCTTTTGACCACTCAGGATCAGAGTCGCTGGGATGCAATCCAGGGATCAAATTTACAGAGGGTAGCTCGTAACCTTTACAAAGCATTTCAGGGGTAATAGGAGTAGAAAGTTCTGCCTTGTTAGAGTTTTCTCTAAGGACCTCCTCAAATGCTACAGGGCTCCTATTTGCTAGGTGCACAACATCATTGATTAATAACTCGAAATCTGAATACTTCAGAATAGCACGTTCTAAAGATTCAGAGATCAGTCTTTTGCATAGTGTAACACAAATTTCCACTAAGACCCACAACTCACACCCTTTAAAGGAGTTATCAAATTTTACGTCTTTAATACCTTGCTTGTTCAATTAGGCTAGAGTAATTTCGTCGTTTAGAAAGGAAGTTACTAATTTTGCGCCTGCAACAATTTGTGTACCCAGATCACTAAGAATTAACTCGGGAGTGCCAAACTCAAATGAGTGTAATTGCAAGGCTCGAAGGAAATTATGGACGCTCAAATTTAAACAAATTTTGAGGTTTATGGAACGGCCTGGAATTGAACTAACGGCAATGAACGCATTGTTTTGATACTCTCTAAACTAACGAAAAGCCTTGAGGTATCCAGAATTCCCTTTTTAACTTTGACAATACAGAGTATGCACCAATGTGATTTAGTGACTTGTGCAACTCTGAGATCAATTTTTCTCTGAGAAAGCTATTCTTGCTAAGCAAAAGTGGGAAGTTCCGATTACCCTTCCAACGTTTACACTTGCTCTTTACTCGCAACAAGCCTATTTCGACCTTGTAAACGTTTAACTGCGCTACGAGATTTAGCATGTTCTTACTTTGCAAACTGATTTTGAAATAATTAAAGATCTTGGTAAAAGAAATTTTTTAATTGCGCTTGAGAATTTAAAGACGCGCAGTCTTAATCAAGAAGTTCATTCTTTGTCAACTCAGTCAAATAACCATAACTCGCGGATTTTGCTTTCAGCTTTGCTTTAAGCTTATTTACGAAGGTCAATACATACATGTGCACTCGAATGAGTGATCGAAAACTGGAGCGCGAATCGACAGGAATTAAATGCGCAAAGGCAGCAGCCGTTCGCTCACTGGTGACAGCGTGCGCGTCAATGCTCCCGATCTCTGTCGCGGCAGCCTCTGGAATGGTGAAATTCATTAGCGGATTTGGAATTATTCCGCTTGGCACAACTACTACCGAGGCCAAGACGGAAAGATCAGGCTCCGTGAAATAATTTGTTTTCAATAACTGCTTATACGACAGGGCTCTGATGATGCTATCTGCCGGGTTCAGTGTACCTGAACAAAATTTGAAAATGGATAGAAAATTCCTCTTGCATTTTGACGATTTGAGAAAGTCTGTTTTTAACAAATACCGTACGATTTCACATTTTGCCCATTTTATTGATGTAGGAATCTAACCAGTTGAGGTAGACCAAGCTATCTGTATACAAATCCATGTGGGATATTTTGATCGGGTTGACGCAACTTTCGCCGCTCAACTCATCGCGCAAATCTACTAAGGTCTGCACTCCCAGCGTTACTCTCGAGTTCTTCCAAACTGGGAATGCTCTTTGTCGCAAGTTGGCCACTGACAATTTTATTTTTTGCTAAAGCAAAGCTCAAACGACCATCTCTCTCGTCAATGATGTAGACGGTTACTCCCAACTATACAGGTGTTAACCTGTTTCGCAATGTTTTTTCACTCTCTCAACTGGTCAGCTGATGAACATTCATCCCATTGAAGAGAGCGTATGCATTGTAGCCCGTGCATAAATAATCTGGCTCTGTTCATGAGTGGGTCATTGAAATTGAAAAGGTCAAAATTAGAAGCAATAGATGATAGTATTTGTCTCTTTGTTTTCGCCGAAGCGTCCAACGAAAGTTTAGGGGCAGCAATTTTATCTCCCAGTCGGTCCCACTGCAACCCAAAGAGTTGAAGGTTTTGCGGTGGAGAAGTGCCCTGTTCCGCGTCGATTGCTGCTTGGGATTTCAGTCGTTACTCACGAATTGCTGCAAGTGGAACTGGGAGGGATCAAACACTGAATGCAACGTTCGGTACGCTGCGGCAGGTTCAAATGAACTGCGGCTGACCTTGCTTTGTTAATTTTTTATAGTTCGATTTCAGTATTTGCTTGGAAAGTGGAAATTTTTCTGCTAACAAATGAGAAGATTTTTTTATTTCACATTAACGGCATTTACAAAGCACCATCAGTGCACCTCGTTGTGTTGTGAAGTACCTCTCTAACTAATTCGTCGTCTGTTTGCACACTATAGCTTCATGAGGAGCTTCTTTTTTGCCCAACACGTTGGTACAAAGTTTATCGAGATTTTGAATAGTACCTAGCGAAATTTCCTCCGCCAAGGACGATCCTAGCGTTTGAGCAACAGAGGAATAGTTACACGAAAAATCATATTTGGGGGCGGAGGGCTCGAAACAATTTTAGGTCAACATTCTTGAGCGTCATGATGCTCATTCTCAGGTCTGACTGAAATTTCAGGATTCGAACACAATGTCAGTCTTAAGATTAACACAATCACAATCTGACGCATTGTTAAAATTTTGATCAGGAAGGAGATCTGCATTCGCAAGCTATCCACTTATTTGCTCCATCAGCATAGCGCATATTGGAGTCTGCAAATAAACGGAAGGAGGAGAATTTCCGAACAAAATTGTTTGTTAAGGTATGCAATAACTCTCATCTGCTCTAAGAATAAAGGAAATATTGGAGATTTCGTCAGAATTCTGATTTAAAAATTTATCCGCCAATTCGTAACCTTTATAAAGAAAAGAGCTTGTTACAGGCGACAGACCAACTAATTTAAGGTTGGGCCTAATTCCAGGTACTACTACAGCTGAAACGGATAATGACCTATCAAGCGTCAGAGGTACTTTGACCACTTCCGTTCTGAAAGCTTTGGAAGAATTAAAACCGTTCACAGATAGGTCAACATTTGTTCGTACCACAGGAAAATTTTTTTTTACTGCCAGGTCACGCAAGATAAAACTGGTCTGGCTTCTAGAGTCCTTTAACCCTCGAATACGACGACCACTTGGCAGGTCACATGAAAATGTAGGTAATATAGTAGAAGAGTACTAAGATCTGAATTTAGCATGGTAGATTCTACTGCCGTTATTCCACTAGAAACCGCATTCGTACCGCGAGGTGAGCAATTTTTGCCCTTATCTTGCCCCTTAGATTTAGAGTAAACAAGAAACCAAAATGATAACCAGAGCAATGATAGCAAGACTTGGCTAACTTGAAACGACACTGAGAAGCTTTATGTGAAAGTCGCTCATTTTGTACAAGAACCAATTTCTTTCAACCATGAAATTTTCGCGGGAGCTGACAACTGCACTGGACATTTATGCAAGGGGTGGTCAGCCAATTTATGTTTGTTAGAGCACAAGACACGGGCTTAAATTTCTATGATTCTGCCGTCACAATAGGCACCTTGCACTGTACATCAACGACCAAGCTCAGAGTCTTATTGCTCTGGGCCCCAAGCGCGTGACTGCTACCAAAGTCTTTACCCGTTCGGTAGCTTCAAATATATTGCTTTTAATTAAATCTAGCGAAGGCTTGTTAGTATTAGTAATGGGAATTAATTGCTGCTTCATTTGGTCATTAAGACCATTCCAAGTGAAATACTGAAGCAATGCTCAAACTCAAAGTGCGTTTTATTTTTTCTAGTGAAATGAAATTAGGTTAGAAATAGTTACAAAAATTAAACTTATAATTTGCCAATGGCTCGTTTTATTCTCCAGGTACAGATAGACTTGAACACTTAGACTGCGGCAACTAATTTTTAAGTTCAAAAGCAAACTCAAATTAAAAGTCAATTGTAGTAAGCTATTTGGAAAATACCAAGCATGAACTGGATCGTGCCTTCATTTAGCTTTGATAAAGTATTTATTAAAATTGAGTTTGCGACTACTGGTCGGTGAGCAGCAGCATGAAAATTACCTCCGTGTACCACCGGTGGCGCTCGTCGCAGTCAAAGTGTTATGAATTTCTTTGTTTTGGGCCCCCATAGCTTCTTGGTTTTCAGGCTTACTTCACTACTTCTTGTGTTTTCTTTCCCTCTTCCCTGCTTATCTGCTGTTTCTATGTGCAGGGCGTCCGATGTGAGAACAACATACCAATGTGCGACACGGCACCTTCCCTCTCGCGAGGACCCTCCCTACAGGTGTTAGGTGAGTCAGGCGTTTTTTATTGAAACCCTCGGTAAAAAGTAAAGAAGAAATTTGAAAACAATAATGAGGAAAGATTTGCAAAATGATGTAGTAGATAGAAAGTCCCACAGTGCATCAACACTTTGACTGAGACACCCACCGGTGGTCACCGAGGGGATTTTTATGATACTGATGACTGACCAGCAGTCACAAACTCAATTTTCACAAATACTTAATGAAAACTCAATGATTGGTCAGCTATTTAATGTTTATTTTCAAAATTGATCTCTAAATTTACTTGATATTGAGTTGACTCACCGCGCAATTCGAGTTAATCTGCAGGTTAAACTTCAGGTTAACCCGCTGCAGTTAACGTGTCAACTTGATCATTATGAAGACAGTAATGACACACTGAAATAGTTAATGATTCCCTTAAAGGTGAGCACGTGAGTTGAATAGGCAGCATTATTCTGAATTAGCGGGCAAATGCAACAAGAGTAAATAGTTAACAGATGACCGCAATAAGACAATCTATCGAAAGAATATATGGGTGCAGAATAATATGGAAGAACATAAAGTACATATAAACGCGAGGAGCAAATCAATGCACAAACACTGAGCTTTGAATACTTACATAATCATTATGAAAATAAAAAATTCATTGCATCAGAGAAGAGCCGCAATAGAAGTGAAAAAACTGAAGAACAGAACGCTGCTAATTTCGAGGCAACTATTCAACTATAAGTTCAATTTGGCAGAATTTTTTTTGGCTGTAGTTTTAAATTTGACCCCACTTTTTGGTGTTTAGTGACTTAATAATGACCAATCATGAATGGTTGAGAAATCATGGCAAACGTGTTACAATAACCATGAATTTCACTTGCACAATACCAGTTTTCAAAGCTTTGTTGCTGTTCTCTGTTTTGCATGCTCAGCTGCTGGCATAGGAAGACTTCTGTTGCGTATCATTTTGAGTACAGTTGCCGCGATCCTCTTGTCATTTTTTTTTGTCTGCTCCCGTCACCCCAATTTTTGAGTTTTTTTTCTGCTGGCACATCTGCTGCACACCTACTGCGGCGAACAGCCAAATGTCTCGCTACATTGAGATGTTAGATGAAGGCTTGTATTCTTGGTAAAGTGAATCTTATGTTTTCTTTCATCCTTACTCCCTACACCTGCGAACAATACACCAAATTTGCTTAAAATAGCAAACTCTTTATTGACCATTTGACTATTTACCCATATAAAAAAAGATTAATCAGAATGAAAATTTGAAGCAGAAACACCACCTGCCTGCTCTGCATTTTAAATGCTACAGTTTCGAATCTGCTTTTTGTACGTTAATTATTGCAGCATCCCTTTAATCTAGCTCGTACACACTTAAATTGATAAGAAAGCATTAATGATTAAATGCCTTCACTAAATTATAGACATTTAGATATTAGTAATTAATTATTTATCCCCATTGTTACTGATAAGTCTACCCTTTTCCTAAACGTTTTATACTGATACGTATAGTTTAATGTACCAGGAAAGCAGAAGTCAATTAGAAATTTGAGAAGACAACAAATCAATGAGTTACTCATTTCCGGCAGGGAAACGCAGCTGCGGTACAGAAGTGGTACAAGACGTTAGCTCATTTCTCTCAAGTCCACATGTCGCGCTTACTTCTGGCTCCCTTGGTTTTGCTCATCTCAGGTACGTTGTAGATTTGTGATTTAAAAACCACTGATGTGAATATGAAAATGTACCTAGACCACTCATGGATTGACGGAACGAATACCTGTACTCCCACGTTTGTTTACAGGACTAATGCCGACTTGAGACCCCCTAGTTCTTGCATAATTTTAATGACATTTAGAATTATGGCAAAATAATTGTTATATTGTGCTCCCTTCAAGGGCATAGATCATGGGATAAGCAATAGATTTGAGTTAGATATGTTTATTGTATACTGTGGGGACTGGCGATCCCAGGGGGCCATTGATAAGCCCTCTGCCTTACTTCAGCCATTGATAAACCTTCAGCCTTACCTCAGCCATTGATAAGCCTTCGAGACTTCTATCCTTCATACCCACTTGGCTTCTTCCGGTTTCCATGCTTTCTGCTTTGTGTTCCATCCTTTTCAACTTACTATTTCTATGCGTAAGGTATCTTGTATGAGAACACACCTTGAGCATAGAATCCCTATTTCTATAATTTACACTTGAAGGGTCCCTTTTTTGGCTCTCTGTGATCGCCGAGCCTTCTAATGACTAATTGTTTTATCCCTTTTTCTTCTGTGATTGTGTTTAGTCGCTGTCTCGACAATGGTAGTGGAGGTGCTGGATTGGTTGCTACATTTCACTCTTTTCACAAAAATAAAATAAATTAATAACACGGATGCTTGTGATGAGTGTTTAACTCAAATCAGTGTCCAGGTACGTACGTAACCATCCATGCTGTAAGGAAACAACTCCGTCGTCGTGTAATTTCATGGTATAAGTAACTGAAACTTGTGCTACGTATTGCAGTGAGCATATGGAAGCAATGATTAAGCATAACTTGTGAAGAGTAGGTGTTATAAATAGTAGCTTTGGGTGGCAAACTTTTGGAAGTGGATCAGTGAGCTGGAAGAAATTCTTCGATCTCTATCGCTATTGCCTCTGATTCTAGCTAGCATCAGCCAACATTTATGTAATTTTTGATGCGATACCTTCTCATTTGTTTTTGTGACATCTGTTCCAATGATGATTATGATTTTTATGTTTTGAGTGATGATTATGTTTCAGGTTTTAATGTTGCATTACTATAATTAGTAACATTTCATTTGTGATTGCTTTCTAGGATGATCCGCATTTTTGGATGTTGTTTTATTATTTTTTGGTGTTATTATTCCTTTTGCAAAACGTAATCTGTGTAATGTGACCCTGACCCAGTGTTGTTAGTGCAGAGTGCATCAAAGGTGCGGGGTGGAGGTCATGGACGAAGCAATGGAAGATGCTCGACAGGACGTTGGCTGTGTGTCCAACGCAAGCGACGTACTAGGCAACTGCGAGTAGACCCTTCCTGCAGTGCGTGGCTGCATGACATGCTTCATAGCCATGACATGCATCATAGATATACACCATGGCTGCACCACATGAATCAAAGCCTTGACATGCATCATGGCTCTACGACATGCATTGTAGCCCAAAGCATAAGGCCCTTTGACCGTCTAAGGCTGATGTATGCAAGGATAAAGGTAAGAAGACATGACTGGATCTTGTATTGAATGCACGGTTTTTATTTTCGGGTGCTATGTTCACTATACCTCATGGACCGTAAAAAAGTAAACCCAGTTTTACTGTCTCAAAAAGTATAAATGTAACAAAAATTTTGAAATTTACATATTGTTAATCAACCTTTTCGGCATCTATATGGGGAATTTGAGGAGGATAAATGAAAGGGTACTTTTTCAGCAATATTTTTGGTGACAAACACGAAAAGGTAGTTCAAGTTCAAATTTCTTTGTGTTAAAAATATTGGTAAAAGTTAACTTTCAACTGTTTATTAGTAATAAGGCATTGCTAGCATTAAAAAAAGAAAAAATTAATTGAGGTAGTAAACTAATATTTAATTTTTTGTAATCTAAAATAACTCCAGCATTGATGCTTCTAAGCTTGAGAATAAAAAGCAAGGCGAAAATCGCTACACGTATAGTATAGTCATTTTGATTAAAAATGACTATATGTGTAGCGATTTTCGCCTTGCTTTTTATTTTTTTTGATGTGGGCACCGTTTCTTTCGACACACAATTGCATTCTTTTTTTCATTCCTGTAACCACTCGTTTTATGAGAGCATCATTTTCTTGAAGTAAATTGATTTTGTTGACAATTCTTTGCTTCAGACCACCAATGTTTCTTGGCGGGAAATTATAAACCTCACTTTTTAGAGGTCCCCATAGGAGAAAATCTCCACCACGTTCTATTTAATGTTCCCGTGGGCTTCTCAGATTTTCACACTTATCTATTAACTGTTAGCGCAACATGCTTTTCGTGTCTGTCTCCAAAGAAATTGCTGAAAAAGTGCCCTTTTATTTTTCCTCTTTAAATTTCCCGTATAGATGCCGAAAAGGTTGATTAACAATATGTAATTTTCAAAATTTTTGTTGCATTTATAGCTTTTGAGATATAGTATCTTAAAATTGGGTTTACTTTTTTATGGTCCATACGGTATATCTTATCCTGTTCTTTGTAATACTCTGTTTTCTGTGTGTAATGTAAAATTTCTATTTCTAAACGTGATTCTTTTTCTCTTAAACATTGCTACGTATCTTATTAATACGTTAATCTCTCTTTGTGAGACATTTTCAATCATGAATCTTTCATTTAATTTTTCAAATACCTAATTTTCTCTCTCTTCCTAATACATAAAATAGAATAGTATGTTGCAAGAAACCAGTCTAGTTGACTGTTCTCGGGGCATTACCAGAGTACCAAGTTATCAGATGCCAATCATGCACATGCACCAGTGCGGAAGAAAGAGAAAAATAGCAATAGTCACGCTCAGTCATCAAGGTTCACGCTTATTGGCCATAGTGTTCGTTTTGACGGGAGAAAACACTCGATTCATATGAGTGCAGTCCCACGAATTGACTGTTTTTGATAATAGTGTAACTAAAACAAATTTCTTTTCATTTTATATTCATACTTCTTTTGGATATGTTATTGTCAAAGGTATCACTGTTAAACAAAGATGGATTTCGATAATACCTAATACCTTACGTCTACTAGTATTACATCTCTTCTTTAGGACTTCCTAGTGTTTTTGACAAGCATCAAAATACTGCATTAGAATGGTGAGAAAGCTCCATTTTGGTTGATCAAGATGATTTTAGAAAACAATCCCTGTGCCAGCAGAGGCGATATTTCTTGGAAGCTTTTTTCAGATGCCCACAATTCTCACTAACAGGAAATTTATTGAAATTAATTTTTAGTCATTTTAGCTAGGATGAACGCAATCTGTGTCAAGAATCCCTTCATATATTTCCTTCATTTGGCTTGTTTTCTGATGGAAAACTTTTCACTGTTGAGGCCAAGTTATTCGACCGGAAGCTTCAGAAAAGTAATGTTCGAATTCTCCAGATTACCAAAGAATATCTTTTAAATACCAAAACTCATGTCAGTCGTGGTGTGTGCGGCCATTTCCACAGCATTGAAAGCTCACTATTGTTCAACAGGATGCAAAAGGAATCAATACTACATCAAGCAATTTTCAACTAGCCATCCACTTTCTAGCATTTTCTTTCTAGCTCATTTTTTCAGACCCATTTTCCAATGTTTTGGAAGAAGGAAATGTGGCCCTACCCAGTGGGTGGCTGACTTTGGCGTAATGGATTTTGTTTCTTTGATCCATTTTGACGTTTTAAGCTTATACATCTATCACAAAGGTATTAAAGCTTAAAAGTGCTCTGAAAAAAAAACCCACAGAATTAGTTCCTTGAAACTTGGTGCGTGATGTAGATGAACTCATAATTCAAGAAAGAAAAGGACATATTGGGTGAAAATTGGTTATTAATATAGACAAAAGTGGTATTTTCTTGAGATATTCACTATTGTTACATATTTCTCACCTCCATGTTGGGTTATGCTGTAATAAGACAGACCTTCACATGTGTGTAGAGGTCAAACGCTCGTCGTCTGAATTCAATCACTTGACCGAGTTTGTCTGATAATGGATTTTATCTGTTAGGCGTAAAAATCTTTTTCAGTAACACGTTTCTACAATGCAATTTACCATGAGGTGCCAGTACACGAGAATCCTTCATGTTTGCAGACAACGACACCGCCACCCATCTTTTGGCACTGGGGCAAACAACATGAGACGGCGCTTCAGGAGCAGCCGGCTCGAGTCGAACTTCCCAGTTGAGTCGATCTTCAAGTTGCGAATTTCACGACAAAAGCCAGCTCACAAGTCGCTTCAAGGGTGCACAGAAGAGATGGTGGCGGGATGCTGGTTTTCGACACCCCTGTCTACAAGCATCAGAGCATGTGTGGGAAATTCCGGCTTTCGAAAACATTTTAAACATTCTCTTCGTGGGAGAAAGAGATTTAGGCCCCAGATGCCCCAGATGGACTAGGAGATTTTAAGTATCTGAAGAGCATCCGAGCCTAATTTAAGCATTATTAATCGGTCGAATTGGAGTATAGGTATTCAATTAAAAAAATATTAACAATTTATTGACCACAGGTGATACGGAGGTGTATGATTTCTTAAGTCTAGTACAATGGTCAGATTTTTCACTCAACCTAGATACGCATTAGATTGATCAATAAGATATTTAACTTGATATTGGATACTTCATTTTACAGAATAGTTTATATGGACTAAGTGTTAACAGTATATTCTAAACAGTAACAGCATATTCTATGAGCGATTTAAGAGCAGACTGAAGATCAGCAATATTAATCATGGCACATTACATTATCAGGACCAGTCTTGAAGGAGACGAGATTTGAATTGGTAATCTTAGAAGACTATAGTATTCTGATAGGAAATGAGATTCAAGATTTCTTTTGAATCCCTTGTAAGAATTACTTTCACGGATCTCCGCAGGAATTGAGTTCTAAGTTTTAGTTCCAGCGAAGAGGATA
Organism: Platorchestia sp. MABIK; assembly: GCA_014220935.1. Taxonomy (NCBI): domain Eukaryota; kingdom Metazoa; phylum Arthropoda; class Malacostraca; order Amphipoda; family Talitridae; genus Platorchestia; species Platorchestia sp. MABIK. The sequence continues at coordinate 57,356 of JACJUY010002703.1, forward strand.
CTGTGTTGCGACCGTGCCTTTCAATTATGAGGAAGCATGCATTTATTTCTATTGCGAGTTAAATGGTCGTGACGACCAATTTGTGCAGTTAATAATTGTTTTAGGTCATTGTCGCCATTCATGGTCAATGTTTTATAAATGAAATTACATATGGAGAGTTTGTAGAGATCCGTGAGTTTAAGTGTTAGTAGAATTTTGAATGAATCATTTGTGTGAGCATTGTATTCTAGATTCTTTACCGCTCTGTAGGCTCTTTTTTGCAGAGTAAAAAGTATATTGGTTTTGTTTTTATCAGTTCCGTGCCATGCTTCTATTCCGTATTGCAAGTATGGTGAAATGAGCGTTCGGTAGCGCATTTGCAAAGCTGTTTCAGGCAGGAAAGTTTTAACTTTATTTAGGATTCCGATGGATTTTGATAACTTCGTACTAATATGAGCGATGTGCTCTTTGACGGTCAGATGTTTATCTATTATGATGCCCAGGAACTTACATGATTTGGTTTCTTCTATTTCACCTTCACCAATTTTAATGCGTTGGAGAAATTGATTTTTCCTGTATGAGAATGTGATATATTTTGTTTTATCGATATTAAAGCTTATTTTATTTGCTTTAAGCCACAATGAAACCTTAAGGAGTTTATTGTTTATGCTCTCCGCAATCAGAGCGGGATTTTGGTATTAACTAGACTAAATGCAGGATATTCGTGTGGCTGAGCATGCCGGCAGGAGCTATCAAACTAAACAATTACTCTCTTCCCTTCCCCAATCTGATGTTCGCTCTCATGCAGAGAGTTGTGACCTTCCATTACGGCTAGACGATTTTAAAGTAATTTCTTCTACATCCGGTACAATTAACTTTCGCATTTTTAAATCCCTGTTCATTTTAAAAGACAAACCTACCTTAAACAAGACGCAATCAGCCTTCCCTCTGCATTTAGTGTAGTTTTTGTCTCTCTTTTTTTTAATGTCAAAAATTCAACTGATGAATGTATTTTGTCCTTGTTATACCTCTGTGCTTTTGTATTTTTTCAGAAAGTTGAAAATGATCAACAAATGGTCGAGACGTTCTTTTTTTATCGTTGAAATGTTTTTAAAGAAATTTGTTTCCTATTAAAGCGATTTTCTTTGCTCTTTTGTTCATCGTTAGAATAATGGTATTGTAAAGATTTAATATAGCCTGTGTTGATTTTTTAGAGCGAAAACCGTATTGTTTATCATAGAGAAATGATTTTCGTTCAAAATAAGAGCACACTCTTTCATACACAACTTTTTCGAATACTTTGCTAATAATTGGTAGCACGGAGATAGGTCGATAATTGTTTACACAGGTTTTTTCACCATTTTTAAAGATAGGGGTTACTCTGGTAACTTTGAGGGAGTTCGGGAAAGTGCCTGGGAAGAGAGACTGGTTAAAAATATTGGATTTGAGCGGGGCTACAATATCAGCAATAACTTCAAGTACCTCAGTCGAAAACGGTTGTAACCCACTCGATTCATTTTTCAGGTTTATGCACGCAATTACATCAGAAGAGTTGGTAGGCTTAAAGAAAAAGGAGTTGTGTGCACGAAAATGATACATGTATTCCAGGTGATTAGTAGGTTTACTTGGAATACCAGCAGCTATGGTTTCCCCAACGTTTACGAAAAAGATATTAAAAAGATTTGTAGTCTTTCTTCTCATGGTATTTTACATTATCTTGAACAACATATTCAACTTTCTTTTTATCGGCATTATTCGGTTTATAGCCAGAGTTAAGGAGGCGCAAAGTCTTTTTGACGTCAGCTTTAAATTGAGTAAACTTGAACGTAAAGTGACTCTTTTTTGATGTCCTTATCTGGTTTGTCACATAATTTCTGAATCTGTTAATACATTTCTCTAGATATTCGCTCTTTGCAAAGGAGGGCTAGGTACGCTTGGCGTTTCTTTTATACTTATCACGATGTCTTCAGTAATCCAGGGCTTTTGTTTATTTTTCGGTGTAACTGTACGGGTTACAATTGGGCAACACTGACTGTATGTGGTCATTATAGTTTCACTCAACTTTACTGCTGCTTCATCAATGCTCGTTGCATTATTGTTTTGTTGAGAGATGTGCAATGTTGGCATTAATTCTTCTAGAAAGATGCGCATTTCTTCTAAATTTGATTCGTTTACTTTACGATATGAGTGAGTTTCAGTCCGTGGTTGTGGTCTATGTGGATGTCATGAAAATAAGAGACCATCTAAAAATTTTCAAAATAACCTAGGCCTTTTTTCATTTCCCCAAATTACCAATTGTCTATTTTGTAAGAGACATGGAGTATACGAAGGCATCAGTGTGAAATGAGGTAGGGGCGTAATAGGTGCAGCAGGAGTTGAATTGACTCTCCCGAGTCATATTCAGGATATCCTGCAGTGGGAACTAGTGGGTGGTAAATGGGTAGCCTGTACCAGAATTGACAGTGTTCCTAATGAGTGACGATTTCAGTCAAGTGGGATGTTTTTGTTTTCACACTTTAGGTGTTCTGGTGGTCGCTGGATTTTCATTTTTGCCGTCCAAAAGCATGTTCAATGACGACTGTTTTTATTAATAAGGTCCCCTCAGGGGGATACAACTATTGTATCTATGGGAATTAGCACTCCCAGGGGGACAATGTGAGGGCCCGAGCTAAAGGTTAGGTAGGCTTTCTTTTTGTTAAAATAATATTGGTTTTTGTTTTGTTACGGACCAACTTTTTTTCGGTTCACTACTGTCCTGTTTTTCAACACCTACTATCTTCTTCAACTTTGATCTTGTTTCATGAACTTCTTTCTCATCTTACTGTTTCTATGCCCTTTCTGCATAGATTCCACGTTCCCTTAACTCCATACTAAATGGTGCCTTCTTCCTTCCTCTCTTTACATCTCATTTGTTAAGGATAGGGAGGCTTAAACTAACTAATAAACTAATTATTAATAAGGTCATTGCGAACGTCCTTCGTGGCTTGCCTCATTGTGTGTATTAATTTAAACCTCGCAAATGGATAGGCAAGAACGCAGCCAAAACTCGGTGCGGAATGTTTAGAGATGTCATTTAAAACGTGTTTCTCAAAGTTGGTGAACCCAGTTCTGATTTGTAGTTGTTGTACTTAATGATGCACTGACTTTTGGGCGGTTATTGCTGATCAACAACAATTGCGTGGTGGAGATGGTTTTTAGGAAACAATTATCTTCAAATTCGAGATGTCACTCGCATTCTGCATGATGTATCTAAATTTGTATCCAGTAGATTGCTATGAGTTTCTCTTGTATTCCAATCATTACTGAGAACGTTGAATGAACACTTAGGACATTCGTATAGTATTCGGTTATCGCGTCATGTCTTCTTTTTTTCAAGGTAATATCGGTGGTCTACTAAAGTGAGTTGTGTCGTCTAGAATTAGCGCTCTTAAGGGGAAGATCTGGCTGAAGGTTTGGTAGACCTGCAATTACATCCTTCTTCATGTTCTGTCTAATTTTCTAAACTTCTTTTAGTATATTTTCATACGCAGGACTTACGAGGCACACAATATGCATGGATGGAAAAAAACTTTTTGTTCATTTACGGGTCATCTTTTTTAGGTTCACGGGCTGTCCTTTTCTAGTATTCATAGCTTTTTTCTTTTCTTTAATTATTAGTGTGTTTTTCAAACTTCTATCTTACTGATTCCGTGCGCAGGGTTTGGGGACACACTTTATGCATGGAGTTCCCGTTTCCTTGATGCCAAACAAAGTGGTGCTTCTCTCTTCCTCTCATGAGACCACACTTCTGTGGTTAGAAAGGCTTAGACTAACTAATAATCTAACCGTATCTATTATAATTCCTTTCATGTTCATGTCGTTAGTTCACTAATGTACTGTCTCGCCTACCCGCTTTTGCGGCGAGAAACTTCCAGAACTAACTGGCACAGAAAACATAGTCTTTAGCTGACACCCTGAAAGGGCCAGTACACGCTGCAAATAACAAACTTATGACAAGACAGACAAAAGGTTACAGAGAATGCTCACCTCGACACAACGTTTTAACGTTTTCGAAGATTATGTTCCGGTGAACATCTCTTCACAAAAGGCCGGCTGTCAAGGATTAAACGTCCCTGAAGCGGGACCGGTATAGTTCAGAGCACATTGGAGACATGCGCCCCGGACCACTTCTTGTTGTCATCTGAGGAAGCAACCCGCGAAGGTCCCTCCTCAACTTCGCTCGGATCCGTAGCTGAGGCTTCGGATTCGCTCGTAAAGATAAACGAACATTTTAAGCATGTCCAAGGTTATTAAGGTCGCCAGGAAAGTGAAGCACTCCCACCTTTGCCCCGCTTGTCATAAATAGTCAGCGTTCTTACTTTTTAGGCCAGTTTGTTATAAAAGCAGACCTAGTCCCTAAGTATGCAAGATATGGGTTGTCTTGCACGGGACTCTGGTAAGGAGCAAGGCTGGATTTGCGACAGTACACTACCCAGCTAAAAAGTTTGTGGCACCTTGGTCAATATTAAATGCAGATAATTAAAACGGTTTTGTACAGGTTTCCTAGTCACAAATTTTACGAGAAAGAATATGATAACATTAGGTGCGTTAGTTGTCCTCACTCTGTACCAAGTGCGATACAATAGTTACATCACGCATGAAATATCAACACTTCGACCCACAGATCTGTACTCAACCTTCCTGCTACAGCATAACTCAAACTCAAAGGTGAGGTTACAGTGTTGACGTGCAATTCCAGAGTCAGTGATCTCAATTTAATGATCGTGAACTCCCTTATTTTAGCAAAGAAACCAGTGCAAAAGTGAACTCAATTACCTCGGGTCTAGGCTCTCTGTTTTAGGTGTTTATCTTACCTAAAAATGACTGTTTCATCATTATACAATTTTTGTACTACGTAGGGAGAATTTTACGCAGAGGTCTTATTTGATTTTATTACAAGTACCAACTGATGATGATTTTCCTTACCCAACATTGCTTTTAGTTGACGGAACATGAGTTGAAACGTCTCGTCGCACAAGAATATTTGTTTTAATGAAGTTGATAAGTATTTGAAAGAAGCTAGACCATGATATATTCTTGCCTGGGTTGTTACCAAACTTATTGATGCTGACCGGACTTCGTTACTGCCATTGAGCCGGTGCCCATTTCTAAATCTAGGGCAGGGAGGAGTCTATAAGTATACTCGGATCATTTTCTCAAGGCAAGAAGCGTTAGGCTATGAGCACGCGATAATTACCCGTGCGACATCGGAAGAAAACGCAGACAGGATAGTGTTAAGTTTTAATGAAAATGAAATGGCCGAACTAAAGTCATTCTTGGGATACGTGCAAGTGGGAATGTAAAGGAAATGGTCTTATGGAAGAGTACATGAAAAAAGGTGTTCAATAGACCTGTACTGCTGTAAGTCGATACTTTGGTTAAAGTTCGAGTTCGAGGGTAACTGTGCGCGATATAACAACCACCAATAGGGAGGGAAAGAAAGAAATTGTTTATTTCCATTGAAGATGATACAAAAAACGTCTTTGGTTTTTGAAATGTCAACATAAAGATTCTTGGTTGATACGCTCACACGGTGTCGTGATACACATGTTAATGTCTAAACAAAGGATAGAAAGCATGGAAAAATGCATTTCCTCTGTTGTGCAAACTAGGTTTGATAATGTATGTAAATGCAAGTTAAAAAAACAATACTATGTAGTGATGATGCATTGTTGAAAACCCTCTTATTAGTGCACAATTACATTGAAGTATAAGCTTAGGAACGAGCGATATCAGGAATTAGTATTAAAAATAAAGTGGGTAGATTAATATACTTCTGCGTCTTGCTACTGAAGCAATGGGACTAATCCATTTTTAAACATGGAATGAAAAAGCATCCCGTAATCTTATCAAATGGCATGTCGTCATAGAAGTCTTTTGCTAATTTTTTTCATCAATTACGACTGGCCACTAATTGCGAGCGTTCTAGCATTGATTGCTCTTGACTCTAGGTCGGGGCTCGCCAGTTTGGAATTTGCTACATTATTCAAAGGAAGTTATATTCCATTCAAGCATGATACATATCATTTTGCACATTAGTTTTTCAAATCTATAACGAACACCAGAATGCAGTGACGGTTACCCCGGTCAAGCCGGTACCCCTGGTTAGAGGGCGGAATTGTGGCTGAGTTCTCCCTTTTACCAACGGGGAGAATTACCGGGCGGCACTGCCGGGATTCGAACTGCCGACACCTTCCCGTGAAGGCCGCGAGCTCTTAACCACTCGGCCACGGTGCCCAACCACGCCTTTGAATCGCAAGCAGCGCGATGTAGTTCACTTTTTCGGCCATGTTACTCATCTTGATTTTGTGGCTGGGTAATATTCAGTTAGTTCGAGTCCTAGAAGAATAATTTAAATAGAACCAGAAGTTAGTTGTACACTCGCATAAACAAAATGGATTGTTGAGCCAATTCTGTTCTAAACACTTTGACTGCGACACGAGTCACCGGAGGTCTCTCAGAAGATTTTCATAATGCTGCTGACTGACCGATAGCCACAAACTCAATTTTCATAATTACTTAATAAAAATAAATGGAGGCACGATCCAGTTAATGTTTGCTATTTTCAGCATTGCTTACTACAATTGGCATTAAATTTAAGTTGAACATTAAGCTTTTGTTGTACCAGCCGCAGTCAAACATTTCGTGTTGTGGGTTTGTGCAGCTCTGCGTGGGGCGAAATTTTCAAATATTTTTCGCCGTCGAAGCAGTACAATTGACAGCGTAAATTCCAAGTCAACTAAGCTACACTACGAGCTAGCTACATCGCTTGACGCAGCTAAGTGAGCGTTAGTTGACTTAGAAGAACACGCTACGAGGTATACCGGTACGATTGGCAAAGTGAATTCTTTTAACCCTTCACTGTATGAATTATTTTTGGAAATGCACTCATCAGTAATTGCGTCCAATTTGAACTCTACTGCTTGAGGGGTGTGTCGAACACGTACACGTTCATTTCATGGATAGTTTGTCTCATAAGCGGTACGAACTGTAGAAATACACTTGTCTCAATTAATTTCATCTATATGCAGCAAAACTCGGTGTGTCATATTCGACACACCATGCAGTGAAGGGTGTTAAAATCCGGCTTTTGGCCTGCAGAGGTTCATGCCTCGGAGCGCAGTGCCATTCCACAATTCAATCGAATGGGAAAATGAGCTTGTGCATAATATGCCATTCGTTCATTGACATGCACCATGTTTCATTTTTATTCGAATTAAAATACAATTCACTGGTGCTGCTTCAATTGTATATTTGATTAATAAAAATAAATATTCGTCTGAGATAGAAAAGTTCGTTTGACTGCCTCAGCTTGAAAAGATCTGCCCTTTTGGCGTCTAAATTTTGCCGTTTGGTTAATCAAAATACATACTTACGAATACCTTCTTCCTCAAACAGAAAAATTGTTTTCATAACTAAATCATTTCAAGACTATTTTGCTAGCGACGAGCTCTATATCATCTCTACATTGAAAAAATTATTACGCGACACCCATATTTATCTTTTTTAATATTATTGATCAAAACAACCCACTTCTTTCCCTTAGCGGAAGATAAATGTCTGAAGTAACGTTTAAAATTTTGGAGTAAATGTACGCCGTGTATGTAGCTCATTTCCTCGCTTCTCTGTGCCGTAATTCCTCAACTCATGAATTTAGAATTTGCAGCATTTTATTTCAATGTGCACAAAGCTGTTTATGATGCACGAATTATGATTTTTTTCAGGTAAACCGGACGTGTTCGCTTTCATCTGATATTTTTCTTCTGTCAAAAATACATTATTACATCAAATCATTCAATGTATAAAAAGAAAACTAGTCTCTGTAATGGAGCAATCTATTAATAAATATAAATCTTCTGTTTTTCAATCCACACTTACCAAACGACAGAATATATTTACTACGACTACACATAAGAAGTGATGAAAGCGTGAGCTATTATCTGGAATGCAACATGAATGACATTGGCGCCACTGGATCCATTCTAAGAGCAGCTAAATCCTGAAGCGCGTTCACGTCCTTGTTATGCTGATAATATAATTCTAACCTATACCTAATTAAATGAACTAATGTTTTTTATGTGTATTACAATAGTTTTATACATGGTTGCTTCTTTGTCATTTAATGAAATTAGAATCACTCGGATGAGAAAAAGTTATAAACAATGTTTCAGTTAGATATAAGCTATGAACTCAAACTTAGAGTTCCGGGAAAAGAAACCTTTGCATCACAAGAATGACTAGCTTGATAATTAAAAAAACTGAGAAATTTGATAAATGAGGAACAATGAGCTATAATTATAAAAAAAAAAAAAAATGCCTTCTATCACATTCATAGTGATCAAAATGTTAATATTTTGTTTACGTTTTTGCATCCTCAAAAGTTTCCCGCTTACGGTATCTGGCAACACCACCACCCAGTTTACGCAGGTGTTCATTGGCTAGAGAGATCGAGTGGGAGGAGTCTGCGTGATTTATGGCCGTAAACACTGACAGTTGCTATGGCAACAGCATCCAAATAGCCTTATTTTTTGAATGACGATTGTTTGCTCAAGAGTAAGCAAATGAATGACGAGCTCCGCAATGGAAGCTAATTGGAAAACTTCTCTGAAGATTGGCTGACGGATGGACGTCGGTACGTCGAAGATGTCTTCATTTTGTGAGTACAGTCTACCCAAGAGTTTATATTTCATTCATTACGAACAATGAGAGATTATGCAATTTTTTTGGAGCAAAATGTGATGTGCGAGTATATTCTATATTGAGTATATTTCGTGTGCGAGTATATTCTTACACGTGGGAGTTCTGTTTTTCATGTGGTATGATATTTTACGTAGTATATGACACACACAGCAAGGGAAAATTTTGATTGAATTTTAAGAGTGTAGTCAAGAGATGCGTTTTATTGTTACAGGGGGAAGCAACTTTTCTGAGCTCGCTACTACGATTGCACATGTTGATATTTACGCATGGAAAACTAGTTTAAATTTTCGAAATGGTGATTTTTGAGTTTTACAATCATTTACTTCGAACCATTGCACTTCCAACAATTTCAACGGTTGCTGTAAAAGCTAAAGCTCATGAATGAATGTAAGAATTTAATTATCAGAATCTACCATATTTATGAGCTTTGAGTCTTTGTGCCTTGATTAAAGTATCGAAGGGAATAATTTTTACCGTCTCTTATAATTGATTCATTATATGGTTATTGTCAACATTTTCTGATTTGTCTATCAATTTAAGACTTCATGTTTGAAAATAGTTGAAATCAGATCGGTCGTAAAGCGTGATGTATTTAATTTATTTTTTAAAATAAGCACATTTTATCTTTTATTGGTTGCTGGCATTTCCATTCTTCTCGGAGGACATAGAATCGACAACATGTTTAGGTTAGATAAGTTTGTATATTCCACGCTATGGGGACTGGCACCCCTATGGAATACTCTTAGGTTACCTCAGCTATAGATAGGCCTTCGGGACTTCTGTCTTTCATGCACGATTTGCTTCTCGCAGTTTTCGTATCGTAATTGTTATCTGTTTTTCGTCTTTTCTCCCTCTTCCTACTTATCTTGCGAGTTTCTGCAGGAATGGTATTCTGCGTGGGAACGCATTTTGCGCATAGATTCCATGGATTCCATAATCCATACTAAATGGTCTTCTCTTATTTCTCCGTGAATACATCTTTGCTATGGAAGCGGAGCCTCAAACTTTAATTATAACTCCTACATAATTAATTTTGATGCTTGTGTCCATTTTTTGAATTTTGTCGAGCAAAGATCTTCACCCTGAGTTTCAATTTCGTACGTGCAGGTAGCCCCGAGTTTAGTAAAAATTGGCACTTTTGAATTTAGATCTTGCATCAGTACTTGTGTATTCAAAGAAAATTATTTACTCTTTTCATCTTCAAAACTGGACTAAAGTCTCGTAAGTGAAATAATTTTAAAGAAGACAATTTTGGAATGTTAAAATTTACGAATTTGTGAATCATTTATACGTGAATTGCAGGCTCTTTAGTTACGTATGAGTGAGTTGGGGGATATGAGAGCGTGAGCTAACGTGAGTTACTAATGCGTGCATTACGATTGTTTGAGTTACAAATACGTGAGTTCCTGTAGCGTGAGTTAGGAACACATGAGCAACGAATGACTGAGTAATAAGCTCGGAAGTTTAAAAGTAAGTGGGTTTCTATAATACGGGATTTACGAATACGTGAGTTAAGAATGCATGAGGTACGAATACGCAAGTTTAGAATACAGTTATACCAAGGTATGAGTCACTAAACATAATACATGCCAGTTGCGAATGACAAAAAATAAAGTGGACATTGAAACAGGTTAAAATAATGTCTGAGTTGAAATAATTTTCATTTAGTACTTGGAGTGAAATACATTTGTGTCGAGTAATATGTGTCTCACGCAACATTCATCGCCCAAAAGACCGGAAATGTGTTGGGATAGAACTCAACGCGGTAAAGCACGCAGCGCCTGTTGCGAACGAAGGATTGAAAAATATTTCAAATTCTAAGACTATAGACTTAATACTTTTTTAACCTTTTGACACTCATGACGATCATATGGTTCTTTTTCAATACCTTCCTATAATTTCGTAGGATTATAAAAACATGACTATATTATCTTTTCAAGTTTAATCCATGTAGGTATTTTGACATTGTATGATGCTCAATTGAACTTCTTGCGTCGCTCATGGAGGAACGGCTAAGTAAGTGCTCATGGAGAATCGAGTGCGACGTAAGGGCTCATGGAGGATCGAGTGCGACGTAAGTGCTCATGGAGGATCAAATAATAAGCTTGATGTTGTTGCTGCAGTTGTGCAACAATTTAGTTTTCGTAGCTTATAGCAAATCGTTTTTAAAAAAATTATAAATTTATGTAAAGGTATTGACATGGAATTGGGAAAGTTACTGCATGTATCGTCACATTTTTTTTATTTGAATGTGTTGTATATTTAAGTTTTCAAAGAGAAAACATGCAACATGGCCTCCCATCTTTTCCCCTCATTTTTGATAAAATATTTCTTGAGAAAATACATATTACTGTTTTACTTACATAATTAATTTAAAAATAGGGATGAAGTCATTTCTTCTTCTAAACATAATCCTGGCATTGAGGATTGAATAAATGGAGACTCAGAATGTTTTATTCACAGGGAAGAGGTTTTTATTTCCATATTGACGAGCAATTCAAGTTAGCAAGTTCATGTCCTGTACGATAGAGATATATTACGACACCGGTTTAATAGTTTTTCATTTATGGGAAGTTATGGTTGCTGCTCAAAATTATGCATTGATCCACATTAGTTAAGCATAAATTATTTGTTTGAGTTTTCACATTCGGTAATTCCAGTGTTTTCAAAAAGTTTGACACAGATGCAGATAAAGAAAAGCATTTTTCATAAATTTGAATTATCAAATTTAGAAAGTTCAGTTGCTGCAATAATTAAGTAGAACAGTAACACAAATGTATAGAGCATTAGTGTGTACCCATAGAAACCATAACAAGTAGTTATTTCCACAGAAAGTATACATAGCTGAATTTCGTTGGAAATAATTGTAGCTAAATTATAACATCTGTAAGTTTCTTCCTTAAATTTTGAGCTGTAATTACACTCAACATATGGTAGATAATTTGTCACATTTACATTTCATTTTGCGTGATTTTTCATAAAATCTGTTTGAAATTTTGAAGAAAATTACGATTATAAATTTCAAATGATCCAAACCCAACTTTTTCTATCTAAACCCTACACATACTTATTGTATCCTAACCTATCCTCGTCTAACCTGTCTTAACACAACTTACCTCATTCTTACCTATCCTAACCGAACCGTACCCAAATTAACTTAACTTTGTCAATCTTAACCTATTCTAAAGTACACTAACTTATCTCAACGTATCCTAACTTTCATTTACAGATGAATACATCCAAGTAACATTTCCATCCGAGTAACCTATAAATGACCCAATCTATGTCTGTACTATCCGTTTCATGCAATGAATTGTTCTATAGAAAAACTAGTTGTGAGTTTGTTTGATAATAAATAGCTGAACGGTATCCAAGTTTTTACGGAAACAAAGTGCATGAAAAAAGTTGATTTTCTGGCGTTGAGTGTGTGCAATATATCTTGGCAGACCAAAAATATATGCATAAAATGTATGTTCATGCCAACGTATCGTAACTAACAATATCTTAGGAGCTTTTATATTTGAATTAATAGAGATATAGCATGTTGGAGTTCATTTATAATGTATACAAAACAATGAAAGCACAACGTACAGAGTAACAGACAGAAGGACAGACGATGCCTGATCGTAATTAAACAGAATTATAATGTAAATATTTCTGTCTTCTAGACCTTCTAGGCTCGAAATTTTACTTGTTATAGATGTTTTTACACTAGAACCGGTCGTTGAAATTTATTTTCTCAGTCCAAATTGTATTTTTGAATTATTTCAGTCGTTAAAGAAACCGTTACATGGTTAGCTACAGATTCACATTGGTTGCTAGCTACAGATTCATGTTGGTTGAAACTCTCGACGCAGCTTCAGTAAGTGACGCGGCAATAATCTTTGGTTCATATTTTTGGGCGTGAGTGTGCCAAAATTTCATAATTATAGGATTCTCGAATTTCAAATTTAAAGCAGAACGTACTTGTAACACCAATATAATGTCTGTTTATGCATCTGAATGATGTGATTCGAATGAGTGGAGTGCAAATCCTTTCGAGCCGAGAATAAAAGTGAAACTGAAATGAAGATAATACTCAAAATTAAAAAAATCCTTTAAAATCGACTTGAAATGTATTCATAGGATTATTTTTACACAATGGTTACTCTTCACTTTTAAAAACCGAAATATCTATACAATGTATTTCGGTAAAAGGGGGACTACAGAAACAAAAGAACGAGAAATTGTAGAGTAGACAAAAAACTGAAAAAAATGTGCGAGGCGCGTAAGGCTTGGCGAGATCGTATAATGGGCGCCTATAACGCAGTAATCAGGTCGTAAGAAGGCAGCTTTAGGGGGCAAGTTAGAGCGGAATGAGCGAAACATCTTTGGTTTGATTCCACCAAACCTTCACGCCCACCACAAGGTGTGCTGAGCATTCCTTGCAGCCGAGCTTGGTGCAGGCCATGGTTCCATAGAAAACCTCGTGATGCTGCTAGTGTCGCGAAAACTAAACAAAAACTGTGTAAAAAGCTATTAGTAGTATGTTCTAAGATTTAGAATGGTTCAAACAAATTCAAGTTTGTCAAGCATAGCATATTTGATATCTAAATACTTTATTTATTAAATTCGCTATTTCCTAATTAACTGCATAACATATTACGTGGTGGTATCACCAGCTATCAGTATCAAAGTTAAGATTTCCAACACATCTTTGAAAATTCCACCAAGAATCTACACTGTAATTTGAGCATTCCTTATTTCCGCACGTACGTGGTGTTTTTTTTAACACTGCCTCGATATTTAGAAAAGAATCGGATAAATGCATATGATGTGAATTTGATATATTTTAGGTATCTTGTCGTTTCATGCTCATGACTTTCTCCTAACAAATGAAACGATTGAAAACGGTAGTACCAATTTCTATCAATCGCTGTTCAACGCATGTTCAACATTGTACTTAGTTGTGTTGGTGCATGAAAGTAACTAAATAATAGCGTCGTCTAAGTTATTATTTACGACGATAAAGTCAAGCAACTGACTGGAAAAAATATACCATGGGCATTGAATGTCATTTTTATCACTCGAACCTTTATAAAAAGAGTTGAAAACCCTCAAAGCTCTTTATGTAAGTGTTGAATGTAAGTATATACTAGTTATTTTCTTAGCTACAACCATTGTTTCACAATTTTTCCGTCCTAAAATGAGAGTAAAGGCCTATTTCAACAATTTGTGAGGCCTTACATTTTCGAAAGTTAGTTGAAAATTGTTTTTCTAACTGGGTAAACAGAATTTTGGGGCTTAAATTTAAGTGTTCATCTTAATTTTTGTATGAATTTTTAATCAGTAAAAAATTAACAACCATAGTGACTGTTTGTTGTATTGAACAAAATTATCGTACACGAATTTTCATTGAGGTTGCGCAGACAAACGAGTTACTAGATGGGCAGAATCAAGGCAAGCGGCAGAGATGACCAGAAATTCAGGCCCCCAACGAAGAGAACGAAATGTCTCATAAAGGGAGTCGTGAGGCATGGTGCGCCTCTCTAATTCCTCCCAATAAACTCCCGCTAAAACTGATGAAACTCGGGCTGGTCGCGCCGTCGGCTGCTGCAGCGTCTCTCATCCGCTCTTTTTTCCCAGTTTTTACGACCTCGAAAATTTAATTGAACGCGAGGAAAAGTTTAAAGTTTAAGCCTGTTTTTTGTGAATTTCCAACACGTAAGTCTTCTTCACGAATTATTTCTGTGGGTAAAATTTCATTAAACTAACATTTCTGAGAAAGTTAGATTTGTTTTCTTGCTTCTTCATGAACATCGGTTTTTAATGTTCACGTTTCTTAATGTCCTGAGAGTTCAGCGAGCTCAAAAAATGAATCAAGTTTTTATGCAACATTAATTTCTATAGTTAGACATTGGAAAAAATGAAATTTTAAATTTTTCCAAGTTTGAGATCACCGTACAATCACATTTTAAATTATAATTTTTTCAACTCCCATTCTTGAAGTGTGTTATGCTATATTTTCCAATAACACCAATTCTCCTTGATTTAGGGTAATATATTTTACCTTATAATTTTCATTTCCTACGATACGTTAAGACGTTCATTATATATACATTAATTATCGATGTTCAATAACGTACTGCTGGTGTGATCGAATGGGTGGAGGAATTCTCGGCTCATGAAGTCAAACTGACTCCGGAAGTCGCGCCGTGCGTGTGGAACTTTCAAGGTTTCGTCTAATTTGCAATGCGGGTAATCGACTTGGCAACCGCAAGCCTCCACCAATCACTGACAATAAATTCCGCATGCACTTAACTTAATCTTCATCTGCGGTCATTCCCATGAAATCATTCGATCGTGATCGAATTTGACGTATACTTTACGTCTTCTTTTGTTTCGTAACACACTAAAGTGTTTTGTGATCAAATGTATTTATGTGTGATCGAAATTTCCTTCATTCTGACATGTTTGTCATTCCTCACATTTCAATTATTTTCAAAAATTCTTAAAAAATTTTACAAGGATGAAATTGACTGAACAATTTCAGGAGGGTCAAGTTCAACATCTGTAAATACACCATACAATTTATGAGCTATTCTTGTTGAATAAAAACTTAGTATTTCATGAAAACACTGAAACAAATTTGTACAATCATATCGAAAACAATTCTGATGGAATATCAGCTGACATTGAACTTTGGCCCGATTGCCCAATTTTAATTTTAAAACGATAGTCATGGTTTTTTAGGGATTCTTTCCTTCTTGATGACAACTACGACCGCTTTTTCTAATTCACCACTGAACTACTTAGCTGTTCAACACTTGCAGCTAGTGCAGCCTACATGAAGTTACTTTGTTAAAGATGAGGCACGTCTCCATCTTGGGAAATGGCGTCCCCTGCATGAAGTCTCGCTTGAAGCTTTTTTTACCGCTCAAGTATTGCTGTCCTTGTTAGAAACTTTTGGTGAAACAAAAAGAAAAAAACAGTTTATTGCCATCGAAGATCGAGTGTGATAATATTTATCTACGAAGAGGGAAATTTCCTACGGAAGAAAGTCAATTTCGTCGCGGAATCCTTTTATTTATTTCAATTTACTATAACGTTAAACGTTACCTGTTATATAAGAAATATTTATATAGCATAAATAACAAGAAATATTACAGTAGTATGACAAGAAACTCTTGTTTTTGATTGATATCGTTATAAATGTGTTTGATATCATTAAAAATAAATTGATATCATTATAAATTATAAGTAATATTGGTTTGATGAGAAACTCATGTGTTTGTTGTCAATATGAATCAGGAAGTTGGAAACGACCAACAAATATTTCTTTTAGAGCACAAACAAAAAAGAGAACTAATTCAGGTCAATGATGGTTCAATCTATAAAATATCAACAGTTGATAAAATAGAAAGATTTAATTTAGGGGCATAAACTGAGTGCTAATATAGAATCTTTGAAAGTGGGCGTTTTAAGTGTCATTAGAGATTCAAAATTCAGGAGCCTTTCGGCAATAATAGGTGTTTGAAATGTTTAAAATTCCTTTGCATACCACTCATGCTTGTTTAACCTTAAATAATTAGCATGTGATCTATCCTTGAATTATACTTAGAAAATTTGGTGGCAGAACTTTATAAAAAAGCGTCACGCAATGTTTACGTCATTGAACGTTACTATAATATATTATAATAATTTTACATTATAGTCAAAATATTATTTATTCGCATACAGATTACATATCTTACATAATAATACCCTTGGTGTGTTTATTTATTTATATATTTATTTGTTAGACATCCGCTTCTAAGAAGCAGTTTCTTTGGGTTGAAGGATGCTTAAATCAGGGATGCGAGTTTCACCAATGCACAAGTACAAGAATATTTCAATCGCCAGTACTATTATAGGATGGATATATTTGCTTGTCATCCACATCTGGAGGATTTGTGTAGGGAAAATATCGAATCCCGTCATTTCTGACGGGTCGTGTACACAAGCATTAAATAAATATTGTGTGCAAATTTTCTTTGATAAATGTGTTTTATATATATTATGTACGTATTTATGTATATCAATATGTATAAAGCTTAAGGCAGCCTAAACAGCGGGCATTCTCACTTCTTAACTTTTTCTCAAATTTACCTGCGATCTGAAAAATTTTATTCGCATTCATACACATTGGAGAAAAGTTAAGGGGAAGAACGGAAGAACTCAATATTTTTTAAAAAATTGTTCGTGGTCCAATACTAAAATGAACGTTTAAGATTTTGACCTATCATCAGCTGAAAGAATATTAACTAGATAATTGGAGACTTTATTTTACATAACGAGCAATGTTTGTATACTGTAATTCCAAGAATTATAGAAGGATTCCAAAAAAATTTATTATGGTACGACCATACCATAAGAATTTAACACAAGAGAAAATGACAAAAAACACAGCGGAAAGTAATTAAAAGGTAAATGATAGTTAGAGGGCTCCCTGAAGTTGACCAACCAAAAGCACAGGATTCACAGTCTGCATACCAATAAGATTGGGTTTTGATCTTATGCATGAAAAGCGTTAAAAAATGCTCAAAGTTTTGCTTCTTGCCTTTAAGTTTTTATTGAAATTGTTCACCAAGCAAAATCTCCCTTCGTTTTGTTTTTAAGAAATATTAAACCTAAGATATATTGAAACAAAGCAAGATCTTCCTTTGTTTTAAGAAATATTGAATGAATGAATCCGATACGGTGATGTGTTAAATCGTTAATATGTTGAGTATTATTAATGTGAGCCACGGGAACTGGCGCAGTGAAACACCTCAGACTCCGGATAGTTCTGTACGTCCAGGCATTTGTGTAGATCTGATTTGTAAGTCTCTCATAGTAGAGCAGGTCTGAATTACTGTACACACTGGGCACGTATGTCATTTTCACAAGTATTGCGTTGTCTCGCATCTAAGAATGCGTAAATTTATTGTATAAAGTAATGTTAAGATCATATGCTACTCGACGAGTTATTTTACACGTGTTGCACGCTAACTTCTTTATGCGTCTGACTATCATGTGCACTTCTCATATCTTCATTTTAAGATGACACATGACGCGTCTGTTATACTGAAGTCTCTTATCTTTCTTACTCTTTCATCTCATCTCATCGCTGACATTTCATCTTTTATATCATACTATAACACAGCGAATCTACCTCACGATGAACTTTCACCCACATCTATATCACATTGACACATACATCTTTATATCCGATTCTCATGTTCGGGAAGAGTGACATACACAATCTTACTCTTAGACGTCACATATACGTCACGCTGACATATGATATATATGTATCTGAAGCTCAATATATATATGTATCTAAGGCTCCTACCCCAAATATTGGAAGGCTCAAACTGTCCATGAAGCCGAAACGAGGCAAGTCAATGACATGGAGATGCCAGCTCGAGCGTAACGCTCTTCATTAGAGCAGCGTAATCGCCAGCCAGCCCGGGATATTCTGGGTCTTAGTGATCCTCATCCTTCATACGAGGAGCCATCACTTCTTGGTAATGGCCGCTGTATCATTGTTCGTAATCATCATTTTGAGCAAAGCCTCCTACTCTCGCTGGTAAAGCCCTCCATCATTACAAGGAGCTTCCGTTGTAGCCCTTTGGCTGACCCGTGCCGTTCGACCACTTGTTTTAATCTGAAAATATTGAGATGTTGAAGTTGGATTTAGGTTATTTGGACTAGTGATGTTATTATGCTAGCTTTCATTGTACGAGTCCGTGATATTTGATGTCTTAGGATGAACGGATTCAATAATTGCGGTGGTACAAGGACCATCGCAGCCTGCAGGGCTGCTGTTTAGATATTCAATAGACGACACCTTCTAGAATTCGTTCAGCTTCCTTAAATAAAGCACTATAAAGTTATAGGTATTAATAAATAAATTTCAGGTAATAAAATCAACTAGGTTATGTGAACCGTCAATGAAATGCGGAGTTAAAAGGCGCGTAATGGAGGATGTGATCCCCAAGAATCGTACCGTCCAAGTAACAATCAATATTTCAACCAAAAACCAAGCAAAATTGTTATATACACCTCATCAAAACAACCCTCAAATCTTTAATTTGTGCCTCAGTATTTAATTTCATATACATTACCTGTTAGTGACTAAGAAAAACTTGCTTGGAATATCGGAAAACAGCTTCGTACGTCTGGCAGGCGAAGGCCGCCGTCCATTGTTCCAGCAGCATCGCCTGATGACCGCTGCCGGCACTCGTTTGCCTCTGCTACGACTTCGGCCGGCGATGAAACAGGCGAGTTACGATGTCGCAATGGCGCTGTTCTTTTACACCCATCGTATATTTAAGTTGAACACCGCTTTTGGTATCAAATGCTGGCGGTTTGATGTGCTCTCCGTGATATGTGGGGTGCTTGCTTGCTCCAGCTTCCTCTCACGCTTTCCGTCTTCGTTTTCGCTTTATACACTTCGTTCTCCTTCAGAATTACTTTCTTGTTCTTAGTTTTTTGTCAGCATTCAAAAGGGCTAGATTCTGTGGAATCACATTCTTTGATTATACTGCGGGACTCAATATTTTAATTTTCATCAATATTTCTGGGAAAATGGCAAAAGTTATATTGTCTAACCGTAAAGATATACATATTTACCCACGAGTGCTTTCGTTAATGTTTCCATTCATCAACTCATTTGCTGTTTCAACCTTCCAGTTTATTGAAGTTTCGAGCTTCCTGCAAATTTCTTTTCTTTACATAATTATAAAGGCAAAACACAATAGTAATATAAAATTCGTTGCAAAGACAATTCAAATTGGTTAAATGCGTTGCAACAGAAATTAACTATTCGAATCTAAATTGTTAATTGTGTTTTAAATCAACATTGAATCGAGGAGTTGAAAGTACTGCTATTATAATACTGACATGATTAAAAACATTAAATCCTTCGAACTCAACTGGCTCTTCAGTTTCACATTGATTTCTGAAATTTACAACTAATGCAATGCTCAAAGTTCAGAACTGGACGTGAGACCAAGATTTATAAGATGATTACAAGTAGCCTTTATTCAAGATTAGCTTTTATTCTTACAGGGCTACGAAGAAATGGGAATGGAATGGGGTGAAGAGTGCAGAAGTAAGGGCAGAGGTAAAAGGATAGTTCGAGGAATGCGCAATGGGAGGTTATAACCAGAAATGGTTCAAGAGGATGAGACAAGGGGAGTGAGCGAAGGGGCAATGCAAGTAAGGAATGAGCAAGGGGATAGGATAAGTGAGGAATGGGGCTAGTGATTATGGCCAAATTTTCCGGATAAAAAACGACATTCACGGTGAAGGAATTCACGAAATGGAAATTGAGGAAAGAGGCATAGATTGGAGTGAGAAAGACGAGAGACATTTATCGGGAGTTGGATTTTCGAATAAATTGCATCGTCTTAGCAAAACAGCCGACAACAAACATTATTTTACATCAACTTGGCTATGTTACGCGTTATGGCCACTTGAGAGAACTTACACTGCCTGCTATATCGCAACGACGACTTAAATGATCAGCAAATCCAGTTGTGTGGCTGCTATCTCGGAGCGCTACTTGTTCCGACCGTCCTTCGTTGCGCCATTTTGGGCTACCGCGCTGGCTGCCAGTGTGGGTGTATGAATGATTGAGCTACGCTCGCTGTGTTGTGCGAAAATTTAATTCCTCCAAGTTTTATCGGAGATGTTGAGCAGAGGAAGTTTGTGATATTATGTGCACATACATGGTGGGGAAGATTGAGATTGGGAAATTATGCACGTCGAAATAATTTTTACAGCCAGCAATTCTAAGGTTTGTTTACTTTATTGCAAGTATTTGTATGATAACGTACTCTGTTCATTCTGTGTAGATCACACTGAATTAGTCGTAATTGGAAACTAAAAAAATCTAGCACTTCATTAATAGCAGAACCGTGAAACAGGGTACTCGATATTGAGAGTCAGAGGTCGTTAACAACGCTGAAGAAGGCAATAAGTACTATTGGTATCAAAATGGAACTCAATACGTGCGGAAATTCGAATTCAAGCAAAATAAATTGGTCTTATGTATGTTTATCTCTAACAACCTTGTCTGACGAAGAGAGTGGCCGATTGTACATTTGTCAATTCTATCATAGTTCAAGAGGTCAATCAGCCAGTTTACATGCAAAATTTCACAATGAAAAGAAGACTTTCGAATCCAAAACTACTTTTTCATCTGTATGATTTGACTTCACCTAATTTTAGTCCTTCAATATGACGTAGGAATCTTGACCGGAAGCAATTGATTTAAGTTATAAAACGTTAGCATTCGCTTTGAATCAACAAAATATTTTAGGAATCATAATTGTACACGCACGTAGAGTCATGAGTACGGTGGCTCTAGCTGTTATGAAAGTTATTCTTTCATAAATATTTTTTGGTTTGAAATGTTTTCCATTTTACTCTTGATATAATTGAAATTTACGAGTGGTAATTAACACCTCTCAATTCATACTTCGACGTTTTTCGGTGGTCACAATCTGGATGTTAAAAGTACATCCAAAAATTCAGGACCATAATTTAGGGTGTTCAATTTCAAAACCTCAGGTAGTCAAACTCAAGTATTGTTTCTGATCATTTTCCTATGCTATTATTGACAAACACTTTTAAAAGAAAACTTCCTTCAAATTACGTTTATTCATTCTATTTGATTTTCAAACGCCCGTTAATTAATACCAATCAGCAATGAGTCAATCAGTTGTTAATTAGCAGATTTGGACGTGATGACTTAACTTTATACTACTGAATCATTACACGATTTGAAACTATCATTATCTTGGGAATTTTTTAGATTTTATTGGGATCGCATGTTTCCTTCATTTTTGTTATTCCTTACGAGTCAATATTGCTCTTGGTTCTCGTCGATCTGAAGAAGAATACCTTGTCACAATTTTAACTTTTAAAATTTCCGAAAGAATGGCTGCAATTAAATTATTTTTCTGAAGAAAAAGTCATGCTATAGTTTTATAAAGTAATACATAACATGGGAGCAAGAATTAACATTTTAATCGATATTATAGTCAAAATCAATGGTGAAAACTTTACAGTTTATCTTAATTGATGAATATTAATGAGATCCAGTACATGTATTACAAAGTTTAATGAAAAAAACCACGCTCGATTTTAACGATAGCAGTTACATTGATATGAGCATTATGTACGATAGGAAATTTGTAAAACAATATTTATTACTTTAAAATAAACCACCATCGTGCTCTTCATCATAAAACTTGCGGTACCCATGTGAAATTTGTGAAAAAATTGGTGGTTTGAATCTTACGGTGGGAATCAGTATTCAAGTTATCATAGCAGCTCCAAGTTATACAGAGTAATTTCTGTGGATACTCAGTATTCTCTAATTCTGTGGACATTCACTAAATTCGGTGGACACTCAACATTCACTAATTCTGTGGACATTCACTAATTTCTGTGGACACTCAACATTCTCTAATTCTGTGGACATTCACTAAATTCGGTGGACACTCAACATTCACTAATTCCGTGGACATTCACTAATTTCTGTGGACACTCAACATTCTCTAATTCTGTGGACATTCACTAAATTCGGTGGACACTCAACATTCACTAATTCTGTGGACATTCACTAATTTCTGTGGACACTCAACATTCTCTAATTCTGTGGACATTCACTAATTTCTATGGACACTCAACATTCTCTAATTCTGTGGACATTCACTAATTTCTGCGGATACTCAACATTCTCTAATTCTGTGGACATTCACTAATTCTGCGGACATTCACTAATTTCTGTGGACACTCAACATTCACTAATTCTGTGGACATTCACTAATTTCTGTGGACACTCAACATTCTCTAATTCTGTGGACATCCACTAATTCCTGTGGACACTCAACATTCTCTAATTCTGTGGACATTCACTAATTCTGTGGACATTCACTAATTTCTGTGGACACTCACTAATTCTGTGGACATTCACTAATTTCTGTGGACATTCACTAATTTCTGTGGACATTCACTAATTTCTGTGGACACTCAACATTCTCTAATTCTGTGGACATTCACTTATTTCTGTGGACACTCAACATTCTCTAATTCTGTGGACATTCACTAATTTCTGTGGACACTCAACATTCTCTAATTCCGTGGACATTCACTAATTCTGTGGACATTCACTAATTTCTGTGGACATTCACTAATTTCTGTGGACATTCACTAATTTCTGTGGACACTCAATATTCACTAATTTCTGTGGACACTCAACATTCACTAATTTCTGTGGACATTCACTAATTTCTGTGGACACTCAACATTCTCTAATTCTGTGGACGCTCACTAATTTCTGTGGACACTCAACATCCACTAATTCTGTGGACATTCACTAATTCCTGTGGACACTCAACATCCACTAATTCTGTGGACATTCACTAATTTATGTGGACACTCAACATCCACTAATTCTGTGGACATTCACTAATTTTTGTGGACAATCAACATCCACTAATTCTGTGGACATTCACTAATTTCTGTGGACACTCAACATCCACTAATTCTGTGGACATTCACTAATTTCTGTGGACACTCAACATTTACTAATTCTGTGGACGTTCACTAATTTCTGTGGACACTCAACATCCACTAATTCTGTGGACATTCACTAATTTCTGTGGACACTCAACATTTACTAATTCTGTGGACGTTCACTAATTTCTGTGGACACTCAACATTCTCTAATTCTGTGAACATTCACTAATTTCTGTGGACACTCAACATCCACTAATTCTGTGGACAGTCACTAATTTCTGTGGACACTCAACATTTACTAATTCAAATAGCCAAGCATAGAACGATGAAATATCTAAAGTCTGTAACCTAAAATAACATCTACAACATGTAACGGTATTATGTTTTACTAAAATAGATGTTTTGAAGACATGTTCATGCAGAATCCATTTAAGTGTAAGTGCACACATCTTTGCAGGAAGGTACAAATATCGTTATTTATGAAACATTATCGGAATTATGACAAATAAATAATGTCATTATGCCTTTACATATAATAGTACACGGAGTGTGACGATTTTAAGCAGAATGAAGAGAGTTTCGAAGTATTTACCGTTATGTTAAAACGAATGTTTGCGCTAGTAAAGTGTTACAGTATATAATTTATAACAGTAATTCCCTGCAAACATTAAATGGTACTGCTGTAATGTTTCATTAGTGATTGACATCTTCAGGCTTAACAAGAGCAATTTGCAGGCCAAAAGAAACTTATTGAAATTTTCTTGTTCAGAGATAAAATAATTTGCGAGAGCGATTCGTCAACCCCTTGATCTTGAACTAATAAAAATAAAACGAACATTTGAAATGAACTATGTACATTTATTGCACAGGATCTGTTCTCACTGATGGACTGGCACGTTCACAAATAAATGCTCAAAAGAATTACTTCAACTCTAATGACTTGCGTAACACGCTAATTCTGTGCAAAGTTGTAGAATTACTTTTAAATCGTTTCAAAAACGACTATCAATCTAATGTTGTTCCGTTCAAAATCTCTAGCATCCTCTTGCTATTTGTACTCCTCCTTATTCGGTTAAACATTGCGCATTCTCTTGTCATAAAATATCATTAGTTATCAAATTTTTGGTGTTTAACTTATTAATTTAAACTCGTCCTCGTTTTTTTTCCTCAATTTTTAACTTGAATTCTTGAGGTTCGCTCGAAAAATTTTCTAGTCTCATTTGGATTCAATGGCAAAATGCTAGAAAGCATAAGTGAGATGAAAAAAATTAGCTAAATAAATGTTTTCAAGCGTTACATCTCCTTCTTCAAGTAATGCGAATATTTTAGAGGTATTGCGGAGATCACTTTACTTCAATGACGTTATTTTTTTCTCATTCGAACTACAAGCAGGGAAAATTCAATGAAATTAAAATTAAAAAAAATCAAGAGGGCCAAAATTCAGAGGAAAATGGATGAATTGAATTATTGTTTTACCTTCCGTCCCAGAGAATGGAATTCAAGTGAAAGAAAATATTGTAATCGAATTAAGGGGCTAAATTTGAGCTGGGAATTGTGTTATGCACAGCTTATTTAACAGAGGGGACTCTCGGTACTTTACGCGCAATTGTGCTCGGAGTTTACTGAGTCTGGCCTTTTCTTAGTTTTACTATTTGTCAGGATTGAGCGTTTCTAAAATATTCACTTGCACAAACTATAATACAATATCAATCAATGCTTTTTAAACATTCAATTAATGAACATCAAATCAGCCTACTCTGCATACTGGTTTCAGTAAGATGAAACACTCAACATTATGCTCTCAATTTCCCAACATTAAAAACTGTAGGAACAAATTCTTCACATTTTCTGCAGCTTCAATTTCTTTTATTCTTATTTTCTAATTTGGAATCCTTATGATAGGAGCAACATACAATAAATAAGATAACCACTGTTTACAGCGGTGTAGTCGCTGCGAATTTTAATTATTCTGCTTATAAATGTACGTACAATAAAAATTAAAATAATGAACATTCTTTTTTTTGGTTTTATGATTCCGTAGCATGAATTAATATACATTGGGTTATTGAATGCTCGAGTTTATATGTTGTACTCTGTGAATTGCGTTGCTGTATATTCAGCATAAAACGTATTTGGTTACTTTTTATTTATATATTATGCCATGGTTCATTCTGTATTTGGTGTATAGTTCGCATCGAGTTACTCAAAAAATTGTATTCCGCAAAACTGTGAGCCTCATGGAAACTTTCCTCCCTCACCACTCGACCTTTCAGAGCATTGTGCGTGAAAATCAGGGAATTCATAAGCGTTCTCTTCAATTCAACGTAATATTCCCCCTCTGTTCCGTGCAATCATTCTGGATTGAAGTGAAGCCCCGAAATGGGACGAGAATGGCAGAGTTTGCGAGGCGTCACTTAACGATAATTTAGAGGCATGGCGGTACCTGCACAGGCCTTCCCATTGTGGCTCACCACGCCACGATTTCCCTTAGGAAAAGCCAGGCCTTTCAGATAAATTATCAGGGAAGGGGGTCCGCCCTATACACTTTAACGACCGGCTTCGTTATGAAAGACTTGTTGGAAATCATGGCGGCTTTCATACAGGGTATGCAGGAAGGAGAACAGGGGCAGAGGGTTGCGCTGCAGGGAGAATAGGGGCAAAGGAGAATAGGGGCGAAGGTGAAATTAGAAAATTCTCCAAAAGTAAGAGGTTGTGCGAAAAGTGCTGGTATCGGTGTATGCATATATTTTTGGTGAGGGATCAAAACAAATTTTAGCAGTTGTCTTACCATACATATATAGAGTATATCCATCGCATGTTAATTTCCGCATAATTTCAATTTCGACATAATTTTTGTTGAGTCTACTGGAAGAAAGTATGATCGTTCACTATGATCATGAGGTCAAAGGAAATATGTATCAAAAGTAGAGATGTTATTCGTAAAAGGTGCTTGTGACTTTCACAAACTAAATAGTTTTTACAATTTGATTGTTCATTAATGAACATCTGCTGAAGGATCTCTCATCTCCATTAGCGCAATTGGAAACTCATGTATTTAACCGAACTTGCTGGTGAATTTTTCTAAATTAGTTTTTGAATGAGTGTTTATATTCTAATTAGTCATTAAAAAGAATCTTTGACCCCTCGATACATTTCTA